>CM027089.1:3918983-4001483 GCA_015343265.1 Pao palembangensis | reverse complement strand
TACGTGTGAGGCCACTATTGCAGCACAGTGAGGAATAACTCTCATCATAACAATCCATTGTTTCGCGTTTCGTCCTCGGCAGCTGTTTGCGATTTGGTAATTCAGCCTTCCTGACATCAGTTTTCTGTTAACCAATCTGGTGCTTATGCGAGCTATCTGAGGAATGTGTTGATAGCAGAACATTTGAACTGGTAATTTACTGTTGTTGACTGTATGGCGTGTCTCCGCCATCTCACGCCATCTGCATTTACCCCTCCCCCATCGCCGTTTGGTGGCTCATTCCAAATTCTAGTGATGATGACAACTCTAGATGTGTTATAAGAACATTTTAGTGTGATTGATGTGAATGAAACATTTCTTTTGGTATGATTTTTGAAGAAGAAGAAGAACAAAAACGCGCAGTCGGGCAATAAGCTTTGACCTGCTGCATCTGCAGGTCAGGGGAGGATGTCCCGAAGCTTCCTGGGGTTCACACACTGCCTGGACTCTGCAGCTACGGTCAAAGCACGTATTGCTGTTTCAGATGGAGAAATGTTAACGGCATCTGTCAGCGTAAGTCTGCACTTCGGTACAATCCAACACATACAATAATATTAAAGCATTTTGACATTTGTGTTATTGACATTTTGAGGAGTAGCTCGCCTCGCTAGGGTACGGCGCTGTCGAGGGGCAAGTATCTGCTTTGTGTTTATGTTCTCCCTATTGTGCTCCACAGCTGTGTGCAAGAATCCGTGTGTGAATGGAAAATGTGTGGGACCAGACAAGTGTTTATGCTCCAAAGGCTATAAAGGACGTCAGTGCGATGAAGGTGAAGTACAACGCACAAAAATGATTGTCAGGTTCACATTACTAATTTCTTACTCATTACATGTGCTGGCCTGCATCATTTAGCACGAGAGTTTTCTGTCTGACGCTCAAATAATGCTTCATATTGACTCCAGATGTGAACGAGTGCGGTTTCCCTGTGAGACCGTGCTCCCAGCGCTGCGTGAACACACACGGTAGCTATCGCTGTTACTGCGAGGCTGGATACACGCTCGGTGCAGATGGATACACCTGCAGCAGTGAGTAATTTCCTGTTTAAACAGACTAGTTGAAAACCAAAACGCTGGTATCTAAAAGTTGGATGGAGAGAGTCTGCAGAGTGATCCTTCCGCCATCTTTGCACTTTAAGGGTTTCTTGGTTTACAGGCTGTTTTCGTTAGCATAGTTTGAGCTCTGCAATAGAAGATGGTGGGTTTTTACTTGATCTTCCAGGAGAGGCTGCCTGTTTCTCCATGCGATGCCAGTTTGGCTGCCGGATAGAGAGACGGGGCTCAGTTGGCTGCATGTGTCCTCCCGGCCTCCGCCTGGCCACCAACAACAAGACCTGCGAAGGTAAAATACACTCTTCGCTTTATCGCTACGGTTACATAAATCAAAACTGATCGGAAGTGATACTGAACAGCCATTTCATCGTCCCATTATTCAGTCTGACGTCATGTTCCTGTCAGGGAGAGGGTGTGGTTTGATCCATACCCAATCAGGGAAGAGGGATTTGTTGATAGCGTTTTCAGCTCGGAAGGGTGAACCCACTGAGAAATCAGGTATCGGTTATTTAACGTTCCGTCCTAGCTCGTTCATTTGTGTCCCAACACTTTCGGCAAAGCACGTAGCTAAGTTTGCTGCGTATAAGATGACGAACCTGCCAAAAGAGCTTAAAAGACAATAAAATATACTGCGCTGATTTATCAGAATAAACCAGTTTGTGTAGCCATTAAAAGGTTCCCAGTTCTAATTTCATCATGCATGGCGATTCCCATGCACATGATGTTAACTTGCAGACAGTAGTCTGAGAAAAAAGCCTGTCATTATCTTGCATCCCCACAGTTTGAGATAACTTAGTGACTAAAAGTCTCACTCGATAAGAGTCCTGTAATGAAGAGAGCCTTCAATTTTCCAGTGGGAAGCATTTGTCTGTTCAGGTCAAGCTACTCATTTGTGCCCCTTTATTTTAAGGTAATTACTGTTTAGAATGGAGACGAGGCCGGTTAGCCGGTTTGGGCTAAGGACTGTTTGTTGGTGAGGTGACAGCGGTCAAGCCAGATGTTTGGCCTGACGTGCGATGAAGCAACACTCAAAAGTTTGCTTAATGTTTCAGATGTAAATGAGTGTCAGCTGGAGGCCGCCCCGTGTCCACCGCGGCAGGCCTGCAGGAACACTTTCGGCAGCTTCGTCTGCGTGTGTCGGGATGGCTACGTGATGGGGACGCTCCATCACGTGATACAGTGCAGAGGTGAGGTCTCTTCCTTCACAGCTCCTCAAACGTGACATTCTCTTCTGTTCTCCTGGCCAACTGTGTGTGTGTGTGTGTGTGAGGAAGATGTCAGGAAGAGATCACTGCTCCGTAGTACCAAGCTCGTCAAATTGGGACAAATCATGCAGCCACGTTTGTGACCGCTAGGGCATCTTCGTCTAACTGAGATCTGTTCCACATCCAGTAATCACCCGCACAGCTCCGCACGCTCTCCTCATCTGTGTTCACTGGCAGCTCGAAGGATCACGTGAAAATGCTCTTTGGCAGGATGAGCCATGTTTATCTGGCGACACCCACTCAGCTGTGGGCTCATCCACAACATGGTTCTGTTCTCATAAGATGCACAATTATCTCTCAGGCTTCTTTCAGAATGGTCCCAAAATGCCTTTTTTTTTCTCTTTGCTGATCTGACTCAGCTATGAAGTTCCATTTATCTGATATCAGTGCCTGATCATCAGTTGCTGGTCATTCCTCTCACCTCTTCTCCTCTGCACAGATAAGGATGAATGCTTAACCGGGTCTCACCGGTGCAGTCGCCACGCTCGGTGTGTCAACACAGATGGTTCCTACACCTGTCAGTGTTCGGAGGACTTCTCTGGCAACGGACGCACCTGTCGGCCCAGGAGAGCCCCGCAGTCCAAGGCTGCCATGTACTTCAACTACAAACTCTCCAAAAGGACCAAAACGACTCAGACAAAAGGACATCAGCAGCGTTAGTGGACTCTGTTTCTGTCCCGGCACATCTGGAAAAATCTCCTGCCTTTTTCTCTCAGACTGTTTTTGTTTTTCTTTCCAAGCCAGCTGGTTTAAAAAACAAAACAAAACAAAAAAAAAAAAAAAAACTAGCCCACCCTGGCAACATTAGGTTGTGCATTTGACGTCCATTGAAGGAACCCTTTGTATTACAAATGCTACAGGCTCTGGGCTTCGGCACTTCGGGGCAAATGGACCGTGATGACAGGAGGTTTTCCCTCGAGCTGGCATCCCCAGTGTCAGAGAAGAAGCACGCTGGGGGATTTAATTTGCAGCAACAACTACTCCACTGTACTGAAATTGATTGAATCCTTATCAACACCCCTGATGATTCAATACACAACATATTTTTATAGTAAATTTAAAATAAAATAAAAAATACAGTTTTGTAGCACTTGTTTGTGAAAGAGTGACCCCTGGTGGACAGAAGAGGAATGTTGCTTTATCCCTGCCACTTTTGCAATAAAAGGATGTCAGTTACAGGATGTTTGGAAAGGTTATTGTTATGAAACTTCAAATGCGACCCGTCGAGGCATTTAAAAGTGAAGTGAAGTGCCACGGAGGCAGGCCTTCCTGTTGTGCCACAGGGAATTTTTTCAGACCTACTAAGTCGCGCGCGGGACAGACTACCACACAGCGAGAGAGCGTAGACAGGTCAGATCAGCCAAATACCAGGAATCTCTGCCTGTCAGCAGCTGTCTGGAAACCTCTTCCTGCAACCGAAGAGCACAAGAATGGAAATTGAATTTCATTTTTTGATGTTTTTATCAGGTCAATTTCATGCTTCCTTCCAGACATTAGAGGAGAGATGGCTGCAGTGATAGTGAATGGTGGTAGGGGGCACTGGGCGGCACACATCAGGGCCTCTGGTTGCAGCAACACCAGGGTCGCACTCGCAGTGAGAACAAGCAGCTGCTGCCTGTTGAAGGGCCCTGCCACTGACCCTATTCAAGCCAACAGCAGGTGTCACCCCCCAGTCCCGCCTCGCCCTCGCACACACATATTCACACATGTGCTCCACAGACGCACACACACCCGCTGAACCACACACACACACACCACACGCACGCACAGATGAGTGTGTGTGTCTCAGAAGAGGGGGGGACCTGGAACTACTTACAGAGAACAAAGAGTAAAATCAGGGGAGAAAAAAAATGCCTCTTCGAATAAATCTCACCACAATGCTGAGAAAAATCCCCAACCTCACCCCAGAAACACAAGAAAAACCTTGTTTCTCTCTTTCAGGGCAGTCAAAAGTGTCTTACAAAGGCAGAAATAGAAAACATTTTAGATAAAAGGATCCAGGCCCCTCACTGAAAAGGACCTCACACCAAGCTGTGTGTAATTCCTACCAGAAACTGGTTTATTTACCAAAAAATAATAAGATTTAATGCCAAGGCACTTAGGCCACAAATAAAGGACAAGAGGTGGGCACGCAGGAGGGGGGCGGAGAGGTGGAAATTTTCCCTTTTCTTGGATTATTTCTGTTTCTCTGTTTACTCGACACACGGTTTGACATGGAGGAGGGGCTGCAGCGGTGCTGGAGCGGCGCTGAACGGCCAAAGAACAGAAAACAATAAACGCGTCAGAGGAATTTGGACGTGTGCGGCGACGTGCGCGCTCGCGGGCCAGACCGTGGTGATTTGGCGAATCAAAGCGGTGCAGCCACGGCGTACCCGAGGTACAGCAAAACCAACATTTATCCTGAGAAAGTGAGCGGCGATGCTGACAAGTGCGCCGAGCCAATGACAATACAATTGCGGAGATGCTCGGAACGAGCGCGCCACCCACGTCGCTAAAAGGCCGGCCTTTCAAACGCCACCGCTGAACTGTAAAACCACTAAAAACCCCCGTCTTGCCCGTACTGTCCCATTCACTTTAGCTTGAAATAAGCCAGCCCTTTTCTCCCCTCGCTTCATCGCAGGAGGCTTTTCCACGGCTGATTCTGGAATTACGCTACCGCCGCAGCCGCCGCTCCTCCGGAGACGCAGAGGCCAGGGAGCGGCGTTTGCATGAATGATCACGGATCACGGATGCTGGGGAAGGACAGGCCAAATCTTGATCCCCCGCTGTAAAATGATAAATCTCGTTGGGCGGCCATTTTCCCCTGCCTGCTTTTGCCCACAAAAATCCGCAGCGTGACAGCCGCCGCCTGCAGCGATCTCCCCTTTAAACGCTATTGAATGTGACAAAAACGAGCTGAACCAAATAAAGCCGAGCGCGCCGCTGCCAGAGATTCGCGAGCCGGTGCCAAAGGGGACAAAGAGGACCGAATTGGGTTTATGTGTTTCTGCTCAGAAATGAAAATAGAAGCGCTTCACGGCGGCTCAGCCAGCCCCCCGCGCACAGTTTTGTTACGGGGATAATTAAAGCTTCCTGTTATCTTTAAGGCAGCACTGTCCTCTCAGTCACTTTTAAATCACATTATCTGGAGTAAATACACGTGAGTCATTCTCTTGTGACCCAGGGGGGGCATTTGATTCCCATTCATGCTAACACGCTCTCCTGAATGTTCCATGTGTGTGGCTTGAGGAAAACCTGAAATATCCCATCCCAGGAACCCAAATGGGATCCATCAGTGACCTTAATTCATGTTTCAAATCCACATCGTTCCTCCTCTTCCCCTCTACTCCCCTTTCTTCTGTCTGATCTCATTGTCTGCCCAGGTGACACAGAACAAGTGGAACAGCCACATCATAACATGAAAGAGGAGAGGTGACCCCACCGGAATTCACTGTGCCGAAATCATTCTTAATATGAGGGCCGGGCCGCCTTGTCCAGGGATTATCCTCCATAACAGGAAAGATTTTCAGCTAATCTATACAGGAATGCCCACGCTGGAGGAGGCAGAGCGACATGGTGAGTACAGTGGAGGCGGGGGGAGGAGGGGGTCAGAGAAGGTTGACCCTTTAAGGGTCAAATAGGTTTCCCAGGTCTCACAGATCGGATCATGTTTTCATTTCTAATCTTATTATGTCCAGTTTTACGTACTGCAGCAGGATTCCTGCTGGTTTTGGACCTGCCAAACCAGATCAACTCTTCCCCTAATTCTTCATAAAAATCTTTCAAGCAACATGTACTTAGTCAAATATACAGGAATACTCCATTCTCCAACTCTGGAGCGCTTTCTGATGCCAGGCAGCCAAAGATTTAACCATATCTCCCCAAGAAACCAAACCTGGCAACCGGCTGGTATGAAGGTTATATTTGAGAGGAACTTTGAAACCAGATGAAGTAAAACTGCTCTATGAGATGTGTCCAGCTGAATTATTCTGCTGTTCAAAAGTTGCATGAAGTAAAATTGAAATATGTATTCCTAATCTAATTCTCCAAAGCTTTCAAGGATTTAATCCGTCACAGCTGGCTAATATTTGGCTTTGTGTAAACAGGACAGTCAGCCTCGCTGGCTGGACGCCGTTGATTGTGATGATGTGGTTCATACATGCGTCGCTATACCACTGTCACCATGGAAACAGCCCTATGTAAGCATTATTTAGCCTCTATTTAGCTATATATTGCTATTACCAATGAGTAAAATGATGGATGGATGGATGGTTGGATGGATTAAACTAGGAAAGTTCTAGCAGGACTGCTGATGCTGGTGTTAGTGTTGGTGGTGTAGCTGGTGCTGGTGTTAGTGTTGCTGGTGTTAGTGTTGCTGGTGTACCTGGTACTACTGTACGTGGTAGTGGTGTAGCTGGTGCTGGTGTAGCTGGTGCTGGTACTGTTGGTGGTGGTGGTAGTTGTTTGGGGGAATCTGTCTAAATTAACACTGGAACCTGAAAACAGTGGAATCCTTGTTGTGGAAAAGTCCACAACAGCTGCAGTTGCTGGCTATTGAACGCAGCGTTCAATCGAAGCAGCCTTCCAGCCTCCCGCCCTCTCTTCCCCCCGTGCTGGTTCAGGTGTTCGGGGCAGAAGGAAGCGCTGGGTGGCACCCACCCAGACTGGCTGGTGCTGGCAGCGGCCACTTAAATGCTGAGGAATGTATGAGGGTGTTGCTGGCAGGCCTTCCGACCGGCTGGCAGGTTGTCCCAGCGGGGAATCATTCAGCGAGAGCAGGCTGTAGCCAACAGCCTGTCAGAGACCGATGAGCTCACAGGAGCAGAGGGAGGCAGACAGAGACCGACTGTGGTCACCATGTGTAATACCTTCCCATCCACAGCCACACCTCACCCTTGGGACCACCTTTCATTTTGATGGGTCTCCTTCAAAGGATGGAAATCATTTTACTGCTTTTGCTTGACTTACCTGTGCCTACAAAAAGTACCCAAAAGTTCTGTTTGCATATTATTCTTACATGAAATAATGGATTTAGGCCATAATTCCCTGAAAATGTCCATATGAATTGCTGCCAATCTGAAAAGACACTTTTTTACTCTCTCTTATTAGATTCAAGATTCAAAGCTTTATTGTCATATGGACAGTAAAGAAGCACGTTTCCCTGTGCAATGAAATTCTTACTTTGCTTCCCACACTGGATGCCAAGAGTATAAAAACCAGGTATAAAATGGATAAATAATAATAATAATAATAATAATAATAATAATAATAATAATAATAATAATAATAATAATAATAATAATAATAATAATAATAAGACAAATAGAATTATTATTGAGACACAAACATGTTTGGATGTCCTTGCAGTTATGAAGGAACAGTGTGTTTCTCCAGGAGTTTTCCCATTTCCCGCTCCATTTCACAAACCCACACAAGCCGGGCCAAAACCGAACCTCAATTTCCACTTAAGCTAAACTTGAGGAACAGCCGACAACCCCAAAACCTCACCTCAAACTGACCGCAGCTAGACCACTGCTGGCACTCGCCCTCTTGGCTGCGAGGAACCACTGGTCCAAATCCTCCTTTACTTCACTCAGGCTTTGCTCTGTCTGTGTTGGCCTTGTGGAAATCGACACTGGCCTCTGTGTTCGCTCGTTGAATTACTGGCAACCTAGTAAAAAGATTCTCTAAAGAAAAAAAAAAAGTTGGTCTATTTCGACGGAAAAGTGTAAATAATTTAACATGGAATGTTTCTTGAGGCTTGAGTGAGAGGCTGATTTTCCATCCGAATGGACCAGTGTTCCGCTGCCAGGAGTCTTTCAAAGGCTCCTGTGATATTAGTTTTAAGGGGCCCGATCTTTTTGTGGTGCGACATTGTCATCTTGTGGACTAAAAGAAGAAGTGCATAACCCTAACCCTGGCTTTGGAGATCCAGACCAAATTAATAGAACCCGGATTAGTAAACTCTGCTCTATCATGGTTTGGCTGTCTGACACAACCTCAACAAAACACAAACTGTGTAATTGTGTGTAACAGCTTGCAATCATTTTGTATCACTGTTAAATTTTCATCTATTTTTTTTCTATCTGTGTTTTTATTCAAATATTATTGCTGCATACAGTGTTGTATTGTCTTGCATGTGAAAGTTCATTTCAGATCCTGTAAACTGGATTCCAGGTTGGAACTTTCAAACTTTCTGGTTCTCATTAAAATTGTTTTAGCTCACATATGAATGATATCTGCGTTCAGACGGGCCAAACATTCCACGCGCAAGATTCTGATAATGGTTATTTAGTCGCCCAGAGACAAAGAATTCTGCACGAGCAAAACAGCGGAATTCAAGCATGACTCAAGGTTTAAATGCCTCTGACAAACTTTTATGTCCTTATTCACAGTCTGTATTGATTTAACAAATTTTACCAATTAATAGTAAAAAATAAAATCCCAATAAATAAAAGTTAACCTCAAGCATCTACATACATTAAAACAGTAATGAAAACCTGAAAGAAGTGTCTTAATGTTTTCAGATTATTATGCCTGTCATATCTTTCATAAATCGTTTATATGGGTATTTTTATGAGTATTTTATGAGGGTTTTTTTTTTAACTCTTTCAGTTTATGAATAAAGCTTTCACTGACCGCATTCTGCCACTAGATGGCGGTAAGAAACGGCCTTAACATGTAACCAGCAGAAAGGCCTGGTCGTATAGTTATATTGTTTAAATATAAAATAATCATTTTTGTATCAGTATTGATGCACATAAAAAATGTTAATGTTGTAATGCTTTTTTATTCTTGCAGTGCACATCTGTGATATGAGGGGGTGATTTTATGAGAGGGGTGATTTTCTGACTTGAGGAAGGACTGTTCTAGATCATTATCATGATCAATGACCTCCAAAGGCAAAGCAACCTCATTTCTAATAAACACCCACATGGCAGCAGTAACCACAGGAATCAATCACAGATGGGTGACATCATCAGTGTGTCTGGGTGGGAAGGACCATGTCGACCATGCCTCTGCTTCATCTGTGTCCTGCCCCTGTTTTCATTCAGCATTAGAAGGTGCTTCAAAATCATGCTACATTTTTAGCAAAGGGATTTTCATCGTTCGTGACATGTGGTGTCACCACAGCAGAGCAGAACTCCTCTCACCACTCACGCAGTTTGACTGGCAGGCTGTCCTTTAGATTTATGAGCATGTTGATCCTATGTCACTCATTGACCCCCAAACATGTGCAGACAAATACATGTTGGTCATAGAAATTAAAAGTCACTAAAAACTTTCACACAAAACCACAAGTACACAGCCAGGAAATCAAACCAGTAGAGTCTTTAGATGCCACTGCTTCCGCTAACAGGTACAATACTCATGCTGAAGCTCCTCCTGAATCAGCTGCAGATGCGGATGTTACGTGTAAATGTAAAATAAAACCTTAAAATACTCAAAGCGTCTCTCCAAATGCCCTTTAATGCTCGCTCAGCCTCATAAAGACAATTGAATAAAGTGCCATTACACATCTGATATAGATGTTGAGATTATCAGCATGGAATCACTGTAATGAGGTTACGTAGAATCTCATTCGCCTCTTCTCCTTCCCCATGTGACCTTTGACCTCAGATGTCCCTGCGTTTCCTCTACCAGTGTAGCGTGACCTTTTTTTCCCCCTGCATCAAACAATCAGTCACCAGCTTTGTTTGAGGTGCACTCTATTTTTGCCAAACCAGGAAGAGATGATGTCATGATGGCTATCGCTTACAATGCTGCAGCCAGCTGCAGATGTACGGAGCCCATTCTCTCCTGAGGTATGACCTCAGCCGCGGGGGGAGCGAGGAGGGAACATCTGCCCGATGATCTAGTTAGCAGGAAGCAGGTCTGATCTGGTGCTGCCTGCTGATCTGGCAGACGCTGCTCTAAAGACGCTTCCTCGTCCTAGTCATTGGGAAACATGTAGCATGGCTGCAACCAGCGGTCCACATAAACGTGCATGAGTTTTAAAAGGACATAATAATCATCATACAAGATTTATAAGTAGTGATATAACACTGAGCTTCAGAGACAGCTGCCTCTCCCTGTTTGTAGAAAGCTAGCCTGAGCAGCTGCTGCTGGGTCAAAGCTGCAACAAAGCAGATACTTGTCAAACGTGGGCCTTTAAAATGAAATTGAAGGCTTAAACCTTCAAATGAAAACGCACTTGTGTCTGCTGGAGAGTCATTTGGGGTGCGGCCTGAAAACTGCTGCATAAATCACCCTCAGGTTTTAAAACTGCCTCCTTTGAGCAAAAGAATCACAAAAACAATGATGCAGATAGATAGTTTATCACTTTTAGCACTATGCTTATGTTTGTATCTAGTAACATTGCATTGATTTTTTAAAATTTATATGTAATTTGCTCATAAATCTAAATGATCATTTATGTTATAATCCTAAAGTCTGTGTTTTTTCCTCGTCACTTTTCCCAGCAGGTACTAGCATTTGAATCAAAGTTGAGTTCAGAAGATTCTTCAAAGGTACAAAGTGCGTAAATCCAATGAAAACACCCAGGATCGGACATCAGGTTAAAGAACATTACCCCAGGGGCAATTTACCATCTACTTGGCTGACTGTACACGTCTTTAGAAATACGCTTCAAAAAGCCTTTGAGTGTACCTGAGTGACAGCCGGCCGGCCTACAGGTGCGCCGTCATGTGTCGGCCCTCAACGAGCGCCAGCAGTTGCTGGAAGTTCATCGTGTCACCACCCTCTTGTGCAGAATAAGCCGCCTCGCTTTGACTGACAGCTGCGCTGCCAAGGGTTAACTGTCTCCCCCAGCAAGTGACTGTAGCAGCTGCAGCTGAAGGCTTCCCCTCCCCGAGACTTCGAACGAAGACCACCCTCTTCCCTGAGCCAGGGGAAAGTCTCTGGAGACGTAGCAGTGTGTGTGTGTGTGTGTGTGTGTGTGTGTGTGTATTTGGGTCTTTGGGGAAGTCTTGTTTTACACAGCAGGTTGGATTAAAAACATGTTGCATTGTCTTCTGAGGAAGCTGGTGATCAAAACCCTGAAAGACACGTGAGAACAATCAATCGAGTATCTGAAAGTCAGATGGTGTCAGATGGTGTCCTGCAGGCGAGTCATTGACGAGCCTCTCCGCACGTAAAAGGACGAATCTCGCCCTTTAAACCGCAGCGATGCGAGAGCCGCCTTCTGATTGGTGCATCCTCTGTCTCCGTGCAGCGAAAGGGAAAAGACTGAGAGCCCCCCGGAGACAGCGTGCAAATATTACCACCCTGGGCATTATTTCCAGGAGGACCCGCTAAAAGCTGGGCCAAACGGGCCTGGCGTTTGAAACGCGAGCCGGGCCGGTGCGCTGTCCCTGGGCCTCCCGCCCCTGCAGAAATTTTGATGGCCCTGCCAAGAGGACTCGGATGAGCAGAATGGAGTGCATGTGTGAAAGAGTTTCATCTAAACACGTGTCAGTCATCGTAAAGCATTTCCACCTCACGCTAATTCACAGAAGCCTGTGGCGTTAATGTTGTAATCTATCCGGAGCGGGTGGACCCACTCTTCCCGCCTCTGCTCAGAGACAGGCAGCACTCCAGCCTTTCTAAATGGCTCCTGCTCCACCTGAACCCTGAGCTGCTGTTAAGTGGTCCCATCCCCACCTTTCACACACATCTTTGCAGCCAAAGTTCTGATGGCGCAAAGCCCAGTATGTGAGTATCCAAAGGTCAAAGGTTGTTTGAATGAAAGGTCAGACTGTTTTGGTGTGTGATGTGTTGGTTGCAGGTTGGTGCAGTTGCATGAAGCCAGACTCTGCCTGACCCCAGTACAGGTGTGAGGAAGACTGGATTTCACTTTAACCTTCCGGAGAATATAATCCTCCAACGATGGGGCCCGTCCAACTGCAGCCACATTCAGCTCTTTGTACTTTTAGTAGTGGAAATCAGCAGCCGTGCCATGTTTGTGTGACATTTTCTAACCAGTTTTACCACTCTTGTGTAAACAATCCAACAGAGATGCTGGCATCCGTATTGTTGACAGTCACTGTAATCACGTAGATACTTTTCCTCCGGTGATACAGTCATAATTAAGAGATGCACGTATGCAGTTTTTATACAGTTTCTCTTTTCTACCAACTGCATTAGTTAGTGTGTATGGTGTCAAATATATTTTGACTCATTTAAACCACTTTGGAAATGCTAATATTTGAATTGAGGATGAACGACTCTCTTCCGTTGAGTAATCACATTTTCCCACGAATCTTTTAGACCCGACTGTAATTCCTGACATTGTGAACGAGACTGTCAAACGCTGAAGCACTTTAATGGGGGTAAGAGATGGCTGAACATGACCTACTGCCCCCACTGCAAACATAAGATTTGATTAGAGACAGCGTGCAGGCTGCGTTATGACCACTGCTGATTCAGATAAGACCCAAATACTTAATGCCATTATTGACATATTTATTGATCTATTTGCCCATTTAAAAAGGTTCTCCAACTCTTTTACATATCACACAAAATGTAGTCTTTAATCCTAAAATGCATTGCAAGCAGAGAAAGGAAAAAGTAAAAATAAAAAAAAAAATGTACCATTTACCTTATTATGACTGATCTGTTTTTCCCAATGTTGCATTCAATATAATCAGAAATTAAAGAGATACCACATCGAAAGTGTGCTTACATAAATGCTCATTAGTTATCATCCTACTAATAAAAACTCCAATTTATAGATACAGAATCAGTAAATTATCTTTATGGAAATAACAAACCGTTATAATGAGATAAGATGCAATAAACCCGATAACAATTGCGTAAACTCCTTTCAGGCGGAAGCAAGAAGCCCGTAAATGTTTGCTGGTGAAACTTGAGCGCACTTGATTTTTAGTGCGCCATGGAATAATTCCACGGTAGAATTTATTTTATTTTATTTTATTTGGGGGGGCGCGGTCTCTGTTCATCCTCTTCATCATCCTCATCCCCTCTCCACACACACACACACACACACACACACACACACACACACACACATACACACACACACCGCTGTACTGTTTTCCCAGATTTATGCACGTGCAGCTCGCTCCCGCCTTGCTCAGACATTCTGTCGCCAGCGCCGTGACGTCACCCGTGCCCGAAACCACCTCCGCTCTGAACGTTCCCCTCCGCCGGTGCGCCACATAATGTAGTCCGTCCCAGCGGCGATCCTGAACTTCATTGATGAATGCGGAAATCACGCAGATTAACCTCCTCATCTTCGGTAGACCATTATTATTACTGTAGATTTCCTATAGCCTGATAATTATATTTTCTACTAACACCTTTAGGTTTGCAACTTTTGCACAACGTTTTGGAAGCAGTTTTTAAACTGCTGCATGGTTCGACATCACATATAACTTTACAATAAACGCCAATGGCCACTGAGAAATGTTCTGAGAATAGCCTGATGCGCATATAGTGCACAGTTTCAGCTATCTTGTGAGGAAATGGCACTTTGATGCTCCCCTTCCTGGATTCATTGACTTGCATTATTAATGAGGCGGTCTGAAGAACTGTTTCACTTTGACACATAAAATACAGTTTCTTCGTAGACCCACCTTTCGTGTGCATCATTGTTTTAAGGTGAGAAGTTGCAATAATGGCATGTGTAAGCATGCTTCCCTGCTTGTTCCTGCCCTTGTTCTCCTGACAACACAAATAGTGCTTATCATATCTCAATCAAAGCAATAGGGGAACTCGGAGGCAGTCTTAACACAGTGAAGTTCAGGAGTTCACTAAAGATAAAAATGCTTGTCTGTCACTTTAAACTACTGTAAGTGATTATGCCCTTTACATTAGAAATGATACTAAACACTAAAAGCTACACAAAAAAAGTTGAGGTTAGACTTTAAAATGCACTTATATGTTATAGTTAAAACTGGCACTGCCCCAGCAATTGCATGGGAAATATCAGATTATTTGTCCCTTAAAAGCAATTGAAAAACAGACAACTTATAAACCCCTTCCAAGTGCAGTTTTGGGACACGAAATCACATTAAAGCAAACTCTTGGTGTTTAATCGGAAAACGTCTTTGTTCCGACGTTACATAATGAGCTTTCACACAGTGAATGAAGATGTTGGATGTGTGAAAAGTAGGTCTTGTTATTGTCAGGACCGCGTCCCGCGGCGTGATACTGGCGCTCGGCGGAGGGTGAAGCGGCTCCGCGACTCCCTGACGCCAGGCCGAGCAAATCCAAGACAGGCAGAGAGAGCACGGCACACGGAGAGAGAGAGCGAGAGGGAGCCCACAGTCAAAGGTACAGTAAACTTTCCTTTTGCTTCCCTTATTTTCAATTAAAATGTTTCAGTTGTATTTTCTTTTGTGTCGTTCCCGGCTCTGTTTCTCAGGTGGAAGATCCCAATGGTTACCAAGTTCACAGAGTTGAGAGCCTCGAACTTTTTTTTTTTACTCTATCTCACACTGGAGTTGAAATTTGACCACATTGTTAGAAAAAAAACCCCGAATATTTAAACAGCAAAACTGTCTCCTGCAAACGTGTGATGATTTAAATTACTTGCTGGGCGTTATAGATACGCGGTTGTTTATAATTGTTGAAATATGTTATTTTGGACCGTTAGACATCATTATGTAATTGAAAAGGTGTAAAAGTGTAATTACCCTGGTGTGTGTAGTAATCATTTTATATGGATTAAACAGAGATAATTGAGTTGGAAATTAAGGCAGAAATGTTTTATTGCGTTTATAAAGGCTCAGAATCTGTCTGAAGATTGTAAAGAAATTAATAACGGATTATATTCAGAGCAATCTTTAGGATAATACCTGATCACTAAAGAAATGTGCACTGAAAACATATTACATTATGCTGGTCCCCAAATGTCATCTTTATATATTTACAGTTTGTCTTCGTTTTACCCATGTGGAATATTTATTAGTTATTTATTGTGTTGAGCCATAAAGAGAGCGGGACCTAGAGCAGATAGGTTGGCCCTACTGACATTATTGAAGATGACATATCAGATTACCCAAAGGACAGGGATTTGTCCTTGTCTGTGATTTTTCAAATATCATCCCACATTCTGGGAGGATGCGGCTCATAATTCCGTTAAAATTGCACGACAGTCGTTACTGCGGGGGGTACAATGATGCTCGGCCGCATTTATCAGCTTCCTGTCACCCGGTGCACTCCCAACACGCGAGATAAACATTTAATCTGCCCCAGACAAGCATCGCTATATCCATCTATTACCAGAGCAAAGGCAAAAAGAAAAGTCACATGTGCTGAGTGTAAATATAGGCTAGCAACATTCCTGTATCCACAGAGTCAGTCACAACAGTCGTGAACAACGTCAAAACCCTGCTGTGTTTCTGCACAGCCGGGACAACACAGTCTGCCATGTGTCGGGGTGAGGTGTCCACCCTGACACAACGCTAACCCCACACCGAGTGCCGAGCATGGTTGACATAGCTGCTGGAAACTCCGTGTGTTTGCCGTGTGTTGTGTTGTGTCTGCAGCCGAGCCTCCTGATCCCGTCTCGCTCCTTCAAAGTCACAAAAACGCCGACCACGGTTCAGTTGACGGACTTGTGTAGGTAAGGGGAGAGTGTGTTCACTTCCAGGTGGTTCGGGGTCGTATGTACGTTGGTGTTTTGAGAAGGAAGTGACCCCTGAGGCCTTGAAGAAGCTCCCCTGGTCGATTCTGACGTCCAGTCAATGGAGGCAGTCATGTCTGACTGCGGTTTATTCCCAGCATCGCTGTCAGAGGATTTCGTAAGACATGAGTGGCTGCTGCAAATTGCTGGCTTCTGAGGCCTCTTTTAGAGACTCGCTGTTTATTTGTCATTTTTAGAAACAGCTAAAACAGTTATAGCTCAGCCAGGCACAGCAAACAGATCCGGATTACAATCGTTGACGTTGAATTACGACACCGGAACCATCGCGCTCTGTGAGTTGTGCAACCGCGAGGTTGCTCATCAGAGACGCTTTTCTACACATATCTTCATGTCTGAGTCACGGAGGTGAAAGTAGAAGCTCCGGTTAAAGCTGAGAAGTTGTACTGTGAGTCTGATCAAAGCTGATGAAACAGATTTGATGATGACAGTTGGTCGCTTGTGGTGAACTCAAGGAAGGAAGCAAGAATTATGGTTCTTATAAGTAGCCAAGGATCAATAAAATACAGTTTTAACTATTGTTAAGGCATGAAGTAAACAACAAGTCGTTTTGGTACATCTATATACTTAAAGAGCACATGTATGGATGTGTAGTCTGTGTTCCACTGTCAGGAAGAGATAAACGTATTAAGTTTAATATTTATTAAACTTAATAATAATAGGGGGATTTTATTCTGGATTGATGATTTATTGGTTGATTATGTCACTTTCATTTCTGCCTTCTTATAAACCAAATAACTCATTTCCAGAAATCGGCATCACTGTCAGTGGATTTTCAGATCTGTGTAAACAGCAATCTGATCAGAGTGGTCCTACTGTGCCTGTGGTCACCAGTCACTGCTTCTGACCTTTGTCCACGGGCTGCTGGTTTTGGTGGTGGAAGGGGCCCAAACTGAACCGTTGAGGGTCCCGCTGTAGCTGGAGGATCGAGTTTGTGATCAGAATGATTATAATTAGAAAATACTCAGGTCTGCAGATAGAAAACCAGAAGATGCTGACCACCTCTGGTGGTGGTCTCCTGCAGATCAGACACTCCTCCACCTCCTCCTGCTCTTCCACCTCTGCTTCCACCCCCTCTACCTCCTTCTCCTCCTCACTTATGACATTCAGGACTTTGGCCAACCTACAGTTTGATTGAATTTGAATATTTATATTTACCATTTTCAGTTTTTTTACTTTATCTTTGGAACCGGAGCTGATGGGTGTGGCTAGCCTGGTGTTCTGTTTCTCTTGAACATCTATGATTTGTGCAATCGCTTGTTCTTTCTTCCACCACATTCAGGAGAAATCAGGAGGAATCACGACAGGATCAGTGTAGTAAGTAGTAACAAGTCGTGTATGTCAGTGAGGTATAGATTAACTCCACCTCCCTTTACTAATTGTGTGTATAACCTACATGAAATATGATGAAAAAAATGCTTTGTAACGTAGTCATATTGGCTTTGCCATTTTCTCTGTTGTTCTGCTCCCTCCCCCCCCCCGTTCTTCACTCTCTCTTGCTCTTTTCCTGCTCTCCTGTTTATAGCCAGTGACTCCATTGAGCGGGGGCTAATGGAGGCCCCGTCCAGGACCCTGCTGATAAATAATTTAGCTTCTTTATAACGCTCTGTCCCCGGGGAGGGTCCAGAGAGCATCATTACTGCCTCCTCATCCTACACAGCCCAGGCCTAAATTGATTAACAGACACTGGAGCGGTGCAAAATGATCCATGGGGCTACTGTAGTGGCTAACAGCTCGCACCAGGTGGGTCGGACTCTCCGCCTGTCTGTTCCGCAAGATTTCACTCAGTGCTCCCATTAGCCCGAGTTTCTGTCCAGTGGGCTAACTGATGGTCGTAACAAGCCACCGCTAACGCAGTAGCGGCGGCTCAGATGTAGCGAACGTTTATGGAGCCGTTTCGTAAATGATGATGCGTGCTTCAGATTTTTATGGGGGTGAGCAGCGGCCAAGGCCTCCACTGGCATCTGCAGTAGTCTTCAGTGACTAAGAGAGACATGAATGAAGAGGCTTTAGAACTGATCATGATGCTATTAATACAAGGAATATATTTATATTGAGCTCGACGAGTCATGAACCAGTCAGTGCAGAGGGGCTTGATTGATTTACAGTATTAACAGAAAATGGATCATAAATGGGATTTCTCATTTATCGAGCTTAGCGGTGTTTGAATTGGGCAAAAACAGCAACATCAGCGACAGATAGCACCAAAAATGTCAATAAGTGTTGCAGAAACGAAACAGCTGTGGAGGTTATTTGATTTACTGATGCATTTGTAGGAAGCGTGTTTGCTGCCACATGTCAGGAATTTCAACAAATGAGTTTTTCCGTGCGATTTCGATGCTGTTTGAGTGTTTCTAGGCGAAGGTTTCTCAGTTTCCATCTGTATTAGATACGGGATTAAATGTTTAGGATATGCCACGACAACCAAGCTGAAGCCGTATGATGTAAACAACTTTCAGCGGATGAATTTTCAGCAGATTTCTCAGAATTCCTTTTCATGTCTTGCAAAGCAAACATCCTGTTCCATATGCTGTATAGGTATTGCAAATATAGAAGTAGGGAGGCGCTGCGGCGCCTTCATATTTTGACTGTCTCGCAGACAATTCTAAACTTGCATTGTCCAGAGAACCAACACAAAGTCATCAAGAACCTTTAAATAAGCAGTCAGATATTTCTGAATGTCAGGGGTGGGAGATAACGTCTCCAGCTGCAGTGAAATGTCGTTCCAGGATCGTTGAGCCAGCTACAGACGTCATAATCCACAGTCTCTCATCTTGCATCTGAGATGTATTAACATTGTCTTTCTGCAGCTAATCCTGGACGTGGCTGGAGAGAATGTTCCTGAGATGGCCCAAAACAGGTTTCTTTGCTAGACAGGAACCAACAAGTGTGTATGGACTGGTAATGAAGATGCTTTTGCAGTGTTAGTGTGACTATAATGCCATCCTTTTGTATTTTATCTATAGGGTGATCGTTCAGGGGTGCAGACATTAGGCCACGTCCCTGGTATTTATTGAACAGACAAATTTAGGATTTTTTTTTTTAAGAAGCTCTGGCTGCACTTTTTCCTCTCTTTCACACCTCTGTCCTGAATCTTTATAAATCAGATAAGCTGCAACTCGACTTGCTCAAATACACACAGCTGTTAGCTAATATTGGCTAGGCATTGACATTTGTATTTTGAAGTACTCTTAATTCTTTATTTTGATTGATGTAACCCCGTGTGGAGCCTGTTCTGTTCTCCTTCTCTGCCTGTTCGGAAAAACCTGCAATCCTGTGGGATGCTGCTGCAGCAGATTCGATAACGTGGCCACACGTTGTGTTTCCTGCTCAGGGCAGAGGCTTTTCTCGTGAAGCTAACAGGGTGTGGTATCATAGTACTGTGTTTGGAGATACAGCGGGATTTCCCTCGACCCCCCACCCTCAAAAAGAACCACAACTCAAATCTACCCCTCCCTTGCAGGGTAGTAGTTCTGTTTCACTTTTGATCAGCTAGTGTAACTTAGGCAGATAAGCTAACTATAGATGCAGCTCGCTGCTTTCCGGTCAGCGCTGTGGGCGGGAATAAGTGTCTGAATCCACCCAACCCCACCCCGACACCACGCCTACACGCAGACATGCTGTAAACAACACCTGTTCTCATCAAACTCCTCCACCACTTTGCTGTACGATGTAGCTGACGAAGATAGAAATTGTCATTCATCCCATAATTCGCGCCGCCAAGAATAACTACAGAGTGGTCTTCATTATGTATGCATTCCTGCATTTAGGAAATCCAATATACTCCAGGATTTACTGCAACTGCGCAGCTAAGAGGTGGTGCGTCTTCAACAAGCTGTTTATTAATGTTTATTTGATTCTGGAGTCACTTCATGACTTTAACGCGCAGAGAAACATTGCTGTCGCTGTGTTTTTACCTGTGTAATTACACTCAGACAAAAGATCTCAAAGTCTTCTTCTTTCCTTGTTAAAACCTAGAATGTATGTACTCTTGGCTACTGAAGTGTTCCTGTGGGACCCAACTGAATGGGCGCATTTATCCCAAAGACTGTGTGCACTTCCTCTTTTATTGTCCCACACACTCCTGCACAAAACAAGCATTTGTCGTTCAGCACTTTGGAAGGTTTGCAGGGCTTTTGCCTCAGCAGGTGGGACACTAAAAGTCACCATCCCTCGAAGAGGTGTTCTATTTTAACCAAACTGAAAGTTGCGGTGGAGAACTGATTTGGTTGTGCAGTCAGATCTTTGACCTTCAGACCAAATTCCTATAGGTTGTACAGACTTACACGTATGTAACGTCTGGCTGTAAATGACATCAGCGAGTGGGGGTAATGTGACGAGCCATGCGAACAGGAAGCTATCCAGAGAATGCGTGGTGAGGGTGCATGTTCACGGGAGGGTGTCGGTTTCATCTCTCCTGCCTGTTTCTCGGAAGCCATGAGTGACACCACCGGTGATGGTGACATCATCACCTCATCAAAGGTTGTTCCCACCATCTTCTGGTGAGATACAAGCGTTGCCAGTTAGAGGATAAAAGGGGAAACGGCGTTCTTTAGTTGCTCAGTAGAGCATTCTCTGTGTGTCTGTCGCTCCCAGATGCTAACCCGAATATCCTTTCTTCTAGTGAACGACTGTCAAGAGGACCTGATTTTACACGGTGGAAGCTGGGGATAATCTGAAACTTCCAGAGGACTCATCCAGCATTCACCCTTTTCTTCCCTGAGACGGAACTGTCACACTTCCTTTGGGCCGAGAGGAGAAGGGAGGAGGGCAGCCTGTCCAGCATGAACGTCACCTCGCTGTTCTCCTTCACCAGCCCGGCGGTGAAGCGGCTGCTGGGATGGAAGCAGGGAGACGAGGAGGAGAAGTGGGCCGAGAAAGCTGTGGACGCTCTGGTGAAAAAGCTGAAAAAGAAGAAGGGGGCCATGGAGGAGCTGGAGAGGGCTCTCAGCTGCCCGGGCCAGCCCAGCAACTGCGTGACGATCCCCCGCTCCCTGGATGGACGGCTGCAGGTGTCTCACAGGAAAGGCCTGCCGCACGTCATTTACTGCAGAGTGTGGCGCTGGCCCGACCTCCAATCCCACCACGAGCTGAAGGCCCTGGAGTGCTGCGAGTACCCGTTCGGCTCCAAGCAGAAGGATGTGTGCATCAATCCCTACCACTACAAACGAGTGGACAGTCCAGGTGAGTACCGGTGGACACAACATGCTGCTTACGTTCAGCTGAGCTGGTAAATGTTTAATTTCAGGGGTGTCCTGGCGGCCTGACATGTCTATTATTACACATCCTACAAATAAAATGAAGTCCATGTCAAAGAACATTTGCATTTGCAGCACACATTTCTTTCCGTGAATGATTTCTGCACATGCCCACCTCTGACTTCCACCTGCATGTGCTTGAGCACAAAGATATGAGATGTCAGTAAAACCATTAACCAGTGAGGGTTAAATGAATATGAAATCAGTCTGTGTGGGTTTTTTTTTTTTTTTTTTTTTGCTGTTTCTGCAAACTCTGCTCGAGCCCCTGCTAAACTACTAAACAAAAAAGCGTCAGCTGACAAGACAGCCGCAGCTGTGTGGAGGGCGCCCAGTGTGTGTAAAGAGCCAAGTGTGTGTCTTATTGTGTGTGTGTCTGTTTGTGAGTGTGTGCAGCAGGAAATTCCATCGGGGAGAGTGAGGGCTCTGATTTGGGCATGCTCAGCGCCTTTTTTTTTCTTTTTTTTTTTTTTTTTTAATGTATGTACACATGCAGAAGCACACACTCATAAAGGAGACACACTCTCTTGCTCACACGCACACCCACACACACACACACCCACACACACACACAGCTGCGTGCAGGGTTTCTTTGAGGACGGCTGGAACAGGAAGCTGCTCACCCACATACAATGGGAGGAAAGAGTCGTTGCCTGCCTTGCACACTTTTTGTTTTAGTAGCTGGTGGAAGATGAGGATGAGGTGATTAAACCCCACAGCACCTGTCTGTCCACACTCCCCTCCCCCTTCCTCTTCATCCTCCTCACAGATACAAACACTTCCTGTCAATCTCCTGTCACCATTCTTCAACGCACCTGTTCTACGTCGGCCTTTGAAAGCTGCTCCTCTGGTGCTCCGGTCTTACCTGCAGGAGTACACGCAGTCCCTGCCAGCCCCGACTACAATTTCAACACTAGCTTTTTTTATCTGCGCAGGTATTTATAGGCACAAGTGGGACATATCTGTGGGGCTTGTGCGTATTGCACCGTAACAGCCCCCCCACCCATCAGCTTGGGTATTTACCTGGAATGATGAATTCCTCAGGAACGACCCACCTCGAAATGTCTTCTCAGAGCAGAAACCTGAGCGTCTGGGCCAAAAACTGCTGGCTAAGACTAACAAGCTGGAAGCTGATATTTGAAAAATTCAGGGACATCTGTGTTCAGAATGTAAAAACAAGGAGAGTTCCAGGAAGCGTTCGTCATTAGGCTGGAGTCAAATAACTGGGATTTGCTGGGCTTTCAGGGCCGTTGCGTGCATGTGATTGTACACGATGTTTGCAGTAATAAGTGATTTAATTATTAAGAATAATGGTGTCTCCCGCCCTCCTCAGTGCTGCCCCCTGTGTTGGTACCGAGAAACAGCGAGTTCAACGCAAAGCATACAATGTTGCCTCGTTTCCGCAACCCTCTACAGCAGAATGACCCGCACATGCCCCAGAACGCCACCTTCCCTGAATCCTTCCCTCAAGCCAACACAATGCCCCCCGCTTTCCCCCACTCACCGGGGAACAGCTTCCCAAACTCACCGGGCAGCGGCAGCAACACCACCTTTCCACATTCACCATCCAGCTCCGACCCCGGCAGCCCGTTCCAGATACCAGGTGAGCCTCGCCTGTGGGTTCGATTCTCTTTTTCTACATAAAGAACTCACTATCTGACAACACACCTTTCTCTTTGATATTCCTCTCTCTGGAATACACAGAGACCCCCCCTCCTGCCTACATGCCCCCAGAGGAGCAGATGACTCAGGATTGTCCCCAGCCAATGGACACCAACCTCTTGGCTCCGCCCTTGCCTCTAGAGACTAACAACCGGCCAGGTAACCATGACTGAGATTGTCTCTTAGACATACACACACACACACATGCACACACTCTCATCTTTGTGTTTAAATGATATCATCCACATAAAACTGTCTGCACCCGCTGACCTTGAACTGCACATTGCAGTGTCAAGCGCGCTCGTTTTGAGAGTGTTTTCTTTTTTTCTTTATCAAAGTCAGGATCCACAAAAGACTCAGAAAGCTCCAGGATGATACCATATCCTGTCAGATAAGTCCCGCGCAGTGTGTGAAAAGGGCCTGCCAGTTGGTTTACAGTTGGGCCTTTGTCTGCGGGTGCGAGCCCCAAGCCTCTGCAAATTAAGCCAGACCTCAGAGCGGCTTTATGAGGTCTATAAAAGCCGGCGCTTATGTCATCTCTGCCGGTGGTAATGACTCCAAACTCGTTAGCGATTAGCTGCGCTAATTACCCCCAACTTTTAGATCTAAAATGCGGTGCAGTAATTGTTGCTGTCTGTACTTTGTGGTTTGGGGTTATGGTGCTGGTGCTCTGCACCATTGACTGCAACAATGACCACGGTCTGGACTGGAACTACTGGAGCCAGTGGGAAAATCTCTAGCTTCCTAATTAATTCATCAGGGAATTTATTCCTGCTACAAAGCTGATATTATATTCAGCTTTGTTTGATTGTATTTGTGCAGATTATAGCACTAAAGAAATCCCTCAGCCATACTGGGAAGAGCTGTTGATGTGTGCACTGGAAGTGGGAGTTTGGGGAATTTTTTCTTTTCCACAAGCTGCATCCTGTAAGGGAGGGGGAGCAGCAACGGTTCTATTGTAAGACAGCTTTGGGAGAGGGAGAGACAAAACACACCTGCTAGCCCGTGCCACACAACAGAGGAAGTTTGGGAGAAGTATGTGCTTAGATAAACATGATTGATTCCTCGGTGGGCGAGGGCGAGCTGGGCCAGCTGGCACTGGTGCTGCCCCAGACACACCAGGCACAAAAACCACGGTCAGGCAACATCTATCGACTGTTTTTCCGCTCGATAGCGGCTCGCTCACAGACCACAGAGTGTAGACATGCTCTGAGATGCTCCCGGATTGATTTTAGTCGGAATAAATGTACATTCACGTAGCCAGCGAGTCCTATGTGTTCATCCAGATCACTGCTATGGGCTGCAGGGGAGGGTTTGGGAGAAACGCTTGTGTTGATGAGGGTGACATGTGGCTGAGACGGCTCTTTCATCAGGCTCCTGGCAGCTTGTCGGCACATGTGTCTGCTCTGAAGAATCTTAAACATGCGTTAAATATGTCTGCGCTGTATGTGCAGCGCTAACCTCACCCCCGTGACCTGTTAATGTGCTTCCTGTGCAGATGTGCAGCCCGTGGCCTATGAGGAACCCAAGCACTGGTGCTCCATTGTTTACTACGAGCTCAACAACCGCGTCGGGGAGGCCTTCCAGGCGTCCTCCACCAGCGTGCTCGTCGATGGCTTCACGGATCCCTCCAACAACCGCAACCGATTCTGCCTCGGCCTGCTCTCCAACGTCAACCGCAACTCCACCATTGAGAATACCCGGCGGCACATCGGCAAAGGTGAGGGGCGGAGAGACGTCACTAATGATGGAAGCGTGACTGAATCAATTAATGTTGTCAATAGATGCTGGAGAGGAGCAGGAACAACAAATTGAGCAGACGCTTTAGCGCATTGATTTGAGACGGCTGCACTGGTGCTCTCCTTTGTCCCCTCAGGTGTCCACCTCTACTACGTCGGCGGGGAAGTGTACGCCGAATGTCTGAGCGATAGCAGCATTTTCGTCCAGAGCCGTAACTGTAACTACCACCACGGCTTCCATCCCACAACCGTGTGTAAGATCCCCAGCGGCTGCAGCCTGAAGATCTTCAACAACCAAGAGTTTGCAGAGCTGCTGGCACAGTCCGTCAACCACGGCTTCGAGGCCGTTTACGAGCTCACAAAGATGTGCACCATTCGCATGAGCTTTGTAAAGGTGAGCTTATTCTTTATTTGTAATTGTGTATTTGTATTAATTGTGCAGCAGATTTTGCTTAATACGCACTGGTATAAATGTAATATTTGTAATATCTGTGGTGTTTTAGGGCTGGGGTGCCGAGTACCACCGTCAAGATGTGACCAGCACCCCCTGCTGGATTGAGATCCACCTGCACGGCCCCCTGCAGTGGTTGGATAAGGTTCTCACCCAGATGGGCTCCCCTCACAACGCCATATCCTCTGTCTCCTAGGCCCCGCTGCGCTCAGCCCTGCGGCTGCTCGTGCCTCAGCATTGCAGTCAGAGTAGCGAGACGAAAGGTCAAAGGTCCGCCTGCGTTTCAGCCAGTCTGATGGTTTTTTTTTGTTGCTGTTTTTTTTCCCAATCACTGATAGAGACTGAAAAGCACGCTGATCTGGGACCAGTGGGGCTGGGCAGGAGGCTTTGTTGTCTACTTGAAGGATATGGGAATTGGGCACATTTACCATTTGGGAGAGGAGTCAGCGAAGTGAGCATGATGCAACTGGAAGATACTTGATTTTTGTGACCAACTGTAATAATTCGACCATCACACTCACCGTGATACAAGTATCCTCCCTGTGCTTGCTCCTATAGGTCTCTTTTTCAGATTATTCTGACTCGTTACTTGTTTGTATCTAAACTCTCAAGTCCAGATATACTGTACTTGTATAGATTAAGAGATTATGGGACATTCCAGGTCACCATAATGGCGGTGAGCAGTAAGTTTGGCCTGTCTGTACTCATCATTTTGCAGTTTGACCAAGTGAAGTTTCAAGTATCAAATAAGTTTTTTTATCGTCTCCAGAAAAAAACATTTTTTTTACGGCTA
Organism: Pao palembangensis; assembly: GCA_015343265.1. NCBI lineage: Eukaryota > Metazoa > Chordata > Actinopteri > Tetraodontiformes > Tetraodontidae > Pao > Pao palembangensis. Next base: position 3,975,603 of record CM027089.1, on the reverse strand, counting down.
ATAAATTAAAACAGTATAATTATAAACTTGAGATCCCTTAAAAATAAGAGCATACTCATGATGACGAGGGCAAAATAAAGGGGAATCTGAGAGTTTGGGGTTTGGGTTTAGTCAGGGGGCCGTGACACTAAAGGGGCATTTACACTATTCATCAAGAAGACTAACGTTTAAATGTTGCTCATCTCGTGTGATGCTAGTGTTTCAAATTAATTTTAAGAGAGAGGAATTGCCTTTAGATATATTACACTATTAGAATTTGTGCTGTGCAGTATGTTTTTGCAAAGCAGAGTTTGGTCAGTGTCGTGTTCCACATCACTACAGAGGCAAAACCGTGTCGTTCAGTTCCTCTCATCAGTTTGCAGTGGACTCCAGTGGCTGTACTCCAATACAACCTCAACCGAACCACACCTGGAAAATGACCTTTTTTGGGAAAACTGTTTTTTTAATCCACGACCGAGGAATCCGTTACTGATACCCCGATTTGTTGTTATGTCATTTTTTATAGAAGACTCTGCCATTCGATTCTTGAGGTGTCCTTTTGCTCTCGAACTGTATTACTCTTTACATTCTTTTTGTATTTTGTGGCGCGTTTTTTTTTTTTTTTTGTCTGCACTTTCACACATTGCCTCTCTTTGTTTTTCTTTTCCACTATGTTTTATGCTCTGTTGGAAAAACAAACAAACAAAAAACTCCCAGAAAAGCAGTTTTATTCCATGAATATCAAGCCTCGACTGGAAGATCCAATAAATTTGTTTCATTACTTGCAGCATCTGTGTTTTTTTATGATCACTGCGTCAGGGCGTGCGTGTGTGTTTGCGTGCGTGTCTATTTATTACAGGCCACCCATAAGAAAATGTGCATCCTGGTATTGTTGAAGATGTTCAGAAGCACCATTTACTTGGTGCAGCGTGTATGTATGTGTGTGTGTGTGTGTGTGTGTGTGTGTGTGTGTGTGTGTCAGCTAAGACCTTCAATTAAGGAGTTTCAGCAATTACAAGTGCATCTTGAAACCTAACAGCACAAATGTGAAGCATGATTGTGTTTTTCCAGTAAGCTGGAAAAGTACATGAAATCATGTGTGTGCCCCTATTGTTTTATGGCAGCAAATTGTGACGGTGCTGGAACAGTTACAGCAATCTTCCAGGAAGCTTGTCTGGAGCTCACTGACCTACTTGTGTGTGTGTGTGTGTGTGTGTGTGTGTGTGTGTGTGTGTGTGTGTGTGTGTGTGTGGTTGTATAGGTTTTTGTGTGTTTGAGCAGCTTCATCCGACTGTAACGTGGGTGGTACGGTTGCATGGTGGTTAGTGCTGCCGCATCCCAAGACTTTTTTTCTCAGGAATTCTACAGACAAACAGGTGAAGGCCGAAGTTGGTTATTGTTAATACTGAGATACACTGAAGCAAACAACATACTTATTGAGGGCTTAAAAAAAAAAATGTTACTTGTAACTGATTTGAATTATGTGCAAATTGTTATTGCTGTTATTTTCAGTGATTTGCAAAAAACAAATCAATAACTGCAGATTATTTAATAGACTTTAATAGTCGATTCTATCTTAATATTTTGATGATTTTATAATTATCATTACTCTTATTGATTTGATTGTTGATGTATTTTTTTTTTTTTTTGTAATTTTTGACGCAATAAACAAGCAAAAAAGGATTTTCGAAGTTCATTGGATTTTGTTCGAGATTTGTCCTCTGCTGCTATCTTGTGGTCAAAACTATTTATTTTTAGCCAAGCGCGTTTGGCAAACAAAACATTACGGTTTATATTTGTTCTTGCAAAAAATATTTTGACCCTCTTTCCCTTTTTTATTTGTTTGGAGAATTTAAAGGTATTTATTGTTTAAAAAAAAAAAAAAGTCGCCGGAACAGCAGCGTGCTGGTTTGTTACGTCACCGGAAACAGGAAGAGAATGACTCTCCTAACTCTGTAAATGAGGTCAGTATGGATTTCACGAACATTGCTTTACTTTTTTAAAAATGTAAGTTGAAAGTATTTCCTGTCATGTTTGTAAAAGTCACCGGTTGGGTGCATGTTACTGACACAACGAACTATGTGGTAATTAGTAGTGTTAATTGCTGGAATTCTTTCACTGTCACTTTTGATTTCTATGTTATTGTCCTGCAGTGCCCCATTATCACCGCAAAATGCGACCTTTTGGCGTCTCCCTTCTTCGTAACATTACACCCCTTCACATCCTCACCGCCCCCTTGGCTACGAAGACACGCTGCCCCCAACGAGGGGTCTTTACTGCCTGCTACAGCCGCTGCCTGAGCCTCTCTCCTGGTCACAGCAGTTGTCCACAGTCCAGGAGTGTCAGCTCGGCCTTTTCAGATGATCAGGTCCACGGCTTGTGTGTCCCGGAGCAGAGACTGTTGAATAAACTCTACAAAGGGCTGGTGGAGGGACAGCGGGCATCTCTGGCCGAGTCCATCACTTTGGTTGAAACTCAGCATCCGAGGAAGAAAGAACTGGCTCAGGTGTTACTGCAACAGGTTCTGGCCTATAGAAAGGAGCAGGAACGTCAAAATGGAGGAAAGCCAGTGGCCTTCAGAGTAGGTGTGTGGTCTGAGTTTGAATGGCTTTTGAATTGGGAGGGACTTTATTTTTTTTTTTATTACCATCCTCAGCTTGGCTTGAATCCTTCTGGAAATCTTCCATATCTATTTAAAGTCAAAGGATGTGTTGGAATGTGTATTTCGAAGTTGTGGCCTCATTTAGTTATTATCTTGTTGCTGTTGTTTTTTTATTTCGCTAATTTTGGTCGCTTTGTAAATTCTCAGGTCTGTCGGGTCCCCCGGGTGCAGGGAAGTCATCCTTCATCGAGGTGGTGGGGAAGATGTTGACAGCGAGAGGACATAAAGTTTCTGTGCTGGCTGTTGACCCTTCGTCCTGCACTACAGGAGGTAGGGTTGAAGAAAAACACTGGTGTTAACAATGAGGTTGTTTGTTTCATAAAAAAAAAGGTGGTTAAAACATTTCTAAAGTAATACAGTGTCTTTTTTGAATGCATGTTTGAAATAAAAAAAAACAACAACATTTGGCTACTTTTACCATTCAAAAGATGGAAACAAAATAATAAATGAAGCTACTGGGTCCTAACTTAATATTCAATATTTCTTTTAGAACGAAAGCTTTCAGGATTGACAGTTATTGCATTCAAGCTCTGACTGGAGAGTGTTGTGTGCAGGGTGCAGGATCACAGTGACAGTATTACATTTATATTCTGAGGAAATTGAGAGAAAGAGCAGAGTGATGCAGGCGAGGGGAGCGTGAGTCTGTTCCTGAGTCAGCCCTGCTGATGCTACGTTAATCTGAGGTTGCGCGTTAATCTGAGGTTCATGCATCTCCTCTGTGTTGCTGCAGGCTCTTTGTTGGGTGATAAGACTCGTATGACTGAACTTTCCAGGGACATGAATGCTTTTATCAGACCATCGCCAGCCTCTGGAACACTTGGTGGAGTCACCAGAACAACTAATGAGGCCATTGTTCTCTGCGAGGGCGCCGGATACGACATCGTGCTGGTTGAGACCGTGGGTAAGACGCTATGAATTCACAGTGCATGAACACTTAACAGGACTCAAACTGTCCTTGTTGTTCTTCAGGTGTGGGGCAGTCAGAGTTTGCAGTTGCAGACATGGTTGACATGTTTGTGCTCCTGATTCCACCAGCAGGGGGCGACGAACTGCAGGTTTGTGAAAAGCAGCTTCAGGCTTGACGTGAATCTGTGTGGTTGACCTATGACACAATGGTTGAGTAGTCTGATACTGAAAAATGTAGATTATTATAGAAACGGCAGAATTCATGTAAAGATACATATATTCCATGCGAATAACTTTGTTACTCGGGTAAATTATTGCCATTTTTTGCCAGTTTACCTGGAGTTTTCTCTCTTTGGAGATACTAACAGAAACACTGCAGACATCTAAATATATTTTATGTCATCAACAGTGCAGCACTGGCAACATCTCCATATTTTTATCCAGGGCATCAAGAGGGGCATCATCGAGAGGGCCGACTTGGTGGTGGTGACAAAGTCCGACGGGGATCTGGTGGTGCCGGCCAGGAGGATCCAGGCCGAATACACCAGCGCGCTCAAGCTGCTCAGGAGACAGTCCAAGTCCTGGAACCCGAAGGTGTGTGCTTCTGTGTGTGTGTCGGAGCCAACAGCAGAACCCTCTGCTGTGTTCACAGTTCAATAGAAAAGTGCTGTAGTGAAACACCTGCAATGTGGAGCCAGTTACCTTTTGTCCGAGAGTCAGGTGACCTCAGACGAGGCAGAGTGAAGAAGGATGATGATGATAATGGCACCGTGCTCTAAGCACCATGGTGACTCACTCATCCACCTAAATTCTTGGCCTTGTCCTTTTGTTTTCCCAGCATAGTGCAATACATCTGCCCAGTGGTCAGGGTGCCAGAAACCATTACCCCCACCCCACCCCACTGCTGTGTCATGCATTTCACTGATTGGAAGCCTGCATACACAACATAAAACCCTCATCATCAAACGCTCCTCTGCATGGATGCTTATTTTACATCTGTCAGCCTCTGTGAGAAACTGATGATGGGTGTTGGCAGTAAGTACATCCAAAACTGTCACATCGGAACGTCGGATGTAACATTTAGCCTCCCAGACGGTGACTTCCTGCCTTTGCATCAGACTCATATCAAGTCTTTGCAAAGTGATTAGTGCAATGGTGTAACGAGAGGACTCGTGACTGGCTGATCGTCACAGGCCTCCCCGATTTATTGAGCGCTCAACCTCGATGTTTTCCCAGCTGATGTCAAATTATCTCCGGAAGATGCAGATAATTCCATTTCCTGTCAGCAGTCTGGAGATTGGATAGTGTTTGTGGATCGTTTCTGACATCAACACATTGGCCAAACTGTTTCTTTTTTAATCTGCAAGGCTAAGATCCCCCACACGTGCGCTCCGGAGGCTCTGTCTGTTAACACATTCAGAAAACAGCAGGAAAACACTGACGCTAGATGTGTTTAGGACTGTTTTCCTGATTGTATTCATACAGGACCAACTCTTCAGCATCTCCAGGATCTGACACACTGTTTTGCTGTCAGCCTGTTGCTGCCAGATGCTCTTGGATGGCTTCAGTTCTGCAGTTGGCAGAGATTTGGGTGTCTTCTTTCTCAATTCCTCCTCCCTCGGGTGTCTGTTTTCCTTCCCACTAATTGTCACCGTGCCCACTTGATTCCTTCCATGATCCCCTGGTGCTTCTAAGCTGCTCAAACACGAGACTCACTCTGACTTTAGGCTACAAAAACTGGCCGGTAAAATCATATTTACAGAATCCTGACGAACTCAAACCTGCAGTGCATGTGTGAAAGGGGTAACATGTGACAGGACCACAGGGCATCACAGGACAATTGCAAAAACACACTTTTTAATCTTCAATTTAAGGTAAAGACCATTCAGTGTGATTGGTCCCAAACATGTGCTCAGATCTCTATGTTTGTCCTGACCTTCTTTCAGGTGATGCGAGCCTCCTCACAGACCAACGAGGGCATCCCGGAGGTCTGGGCCACGATGCAGTCGTATCAGGACGCCATGCTGGCCAGCGGTGAATTACAGGGTCGACGACGGGCCCAGCACAAAGTCTGGATGTGGAGCTTGATCCAGGAGAACGTCCTCCTTCATTTCCAGAAGCATCCTGGCGTGAGAGGCGCTCTACCACAGCTGGAGGAGAAGGTCACCAAGGGAACCATCTCTCCGGGCCTGGCCGCCGACCTGCTTCTCAAGGCCTTCTTGTCATCGTAGGTGCTCTTACGGAACGGATGCCTCCCGCCTGATGGGATCAGGAAGACGACCACTTCAGCACGAGATGAGGTTTGCACAAATAAATGGAAGAGAGACCTTCAACAGAAACTTTCTCCACTTTTATGGTAAATCCACTGATAAGCCACATCTGTATTTTGAAAAGTGGACAGTGACTGGACCTAAATCTGGATTAACATCAGTACAAACCTTCAGGATTACAGAGTTCAGGGCTTTGATGCTGCACTGACCTGTGACCGGTGCTGAACTGTTCAAACTGACGCTTGGATCAACCATCTGAACCGGACAAATCGTGCTCAGGAGTTCTTCAGGATGGCGTCAAACTGCATTTCCTAAATGTGACTTTTCAGTATTTTCCAGTATTTTTTGATACTGTCTGGTAACACACGAGAACCGGACAATGTTAACTTAGTCGTCACAACTGCCATACTTTATCTGTTTATCTGTTTTATTTTTTTAAAAATAATACAATCTGGAGCCAGAAACATCAGTAATGAGATATTGACCTCAGATATTGACCTTTGATTAATAATCAGTGATCCTTGTAAACAACCATGCTGCTGTTGCAACTGTAAAACCTAAAATCCGTTTTTATTTCATGTAATTTTTTTCACGTTGCAGTATCCGGATGATTTTAGGAATGTGACTTACCTGGTTATAAACTTTTTAAACTTGTACTGACAACATAACTCCCACACATCTAAACTAAATCAGAATTTTGCTGATTTTGGCCATAAAATACTCAATTAATCTTAAAATATCAGCTTGATTTTGTACTTTAAGAAATAGTGATTACATGAAAAGGTGTAGACAGCGTTTCATTCATTATTAATAACCATAATAAAATAAGAGATGAAACGTACTGATTACAAGGATGTTTTCTTTAAAATGAATTTTTCTTCAGTGTAATTTTAGTGTAATTTTAACTTAGCACTGATGGTGTGGCTGCCATAAAAGTCACTGCAGCCATCAAGCTGCTATTCAGTAAATAGAACAACTTTGTCTAATTATTGACTAAATGTAATAAACTACTGTCATTAACTCATAAATGACCTTGAGTCTTCAAATAATCTCATCAAAATAAACAATACAGTCATGCAATTCATGTAGAGCACAGTACTTGTAAATATATAGGGTTAGCCGTATTTTTATTTCCTCAAAGTCTTTTATATTATTTATTTCTTCTATGTATGCTGCTGCTGGAATACTGCGATTTCCCCATTGTGAGATAAACAAATTCATTCATTCATTCATTCATTCAAAAATAAAGACAGTAAAATGACTAATTCACCTGTTCTGTTTTAAATCACAGCAGCCATGTTTTGAAGGAGCTTTTAGAAAAAAAAAAAAGAATAAATCGAGTTTAGCTTTTTTCTAGGTCAGCTGCAGACATGGGACCGACAGACTTCGGCCACTAGAGGGCTCCCCAATCCTCCTGCAGCTCCGGATGCATTATCCTAATGACTGAGCCCCCGTGCCAACCACCCTCCTCTTCACGGCCCCACCTTCTGCCTTCCATCCATTCTTCACGCGCTTGCATCAGGCTCCAGGTCACCCAGAGGTGAGGGCATCAGTGGCCGTCACTCACTTTGAGCAAACGCTGCGGCTGCGGGACCGAGCCTGAGAAACGGTCCTTCCTCGGCGATTCTCAATCCTCGCAATGCTGAGCAGGGAAACGAGGGAGGAAGATAAGTATGTGACTGTAGGGCTGTTGTACCCAGCCTGCTCTTTCAAGAGGGAGGAGGGGGGAGAAAAAAAAGGAAATTTCTGTCGTAATCCATGTTTGCCTATGGTGGTGTGTTTAGGAAACACTGAGCCCCACCGCCCCCACCCCAACCCTCTGGACCAGCTCCCAGGTTGCCGCTCATTTGCTCCTGCCTGCATACAGGAGCGAGAAATACCCCCTGAATGCAGATGGATTCATTAGGTCTGAGTAACACCCTTCTCCTCCATCATGCTGACACAAACACCAGAAGCGCCCGGGCTTTTCGGAGGGGAGCAGCGAGTTCTGCGGCTCACCCACACACACGCACACACACACACACACACACACACACACACACACACACACACACACACACACACACAATCACACACACGCACGGTTGTCTCCTGTGTAAACAACACCATGCGGTGGATTATCTCGAATGCTGCCGGATCGCGTTCGGCCATTTTAGCCTAAACACGAGCAGCGGCCACATGTGTTTAGCATTTCTCCGGATCCAGCGTGTGTAAGCAGAGCTGGCTCTTAGATGAGCTTTCTTTTTAACGGACGGGCTCGCATCGGCAGCCTTTCTCCGTGTCAGCAGAATGAAGACAGAACTGTTTCCTGGCTCAGGACAAAACAACGCGCCGCCCTCACGCCGTCGCCACGGCGTTCCGAACGCTCAGGCTTCCACCCCACACGACCCAAACCTCAACACCTCAGATGGGCGGCGGAAAAACGGGCAGACTTCAAATGTCAGCACAAAGCGAGTGTGTCCTGCCTGGCATCGACGTGGAGGCATTTTTCGTCTCCGTTGTCGTCGGGCCCGTTTCCGGTCAGGATCTGAGCGTGAGGGATGTCTGATGCTGAGGGAAACGTCAGGCCGGCCCTCCTTCCAGACTGATTTAGGAGCTGTGTGTGAGACGTCCCGTCACGGGCGGCTGGATATTAGATCCTCACCCTGTCTCCCTCTATGCTGCAGCTCAGCCTTCCCCTACCGGACCACGAGCGCCATTCCTCACTCTCCTCCCGACAAGATCGCACACACGGAAAGGATCCATCCTGTGCACGTGAGGCTCTGGTCTCTGGCCGTCCTGATGTCCTGCAGGCTGGTCTGAGTCAATTCAGTTTAGTTTATCTTATACAGCACTTTTTACAATGAAATTGTTTCCAGGTGCTTTACAATTCAATTCAATTCAATTCAATTTTATTTAAAGTGCCAATTCATCTCAAGTTATCTCAAGACACTTTACACGTTCAAAAAAAGAGAAACAGCTCCCAGGGCAACGCTCCACGCTGAGTAAGCCGCTGGTATTGGCGACAGTGGCGAAGAAAAACTTCCCTTTAACAGGCAGAAACCTCGAGCAGAACCAGACAGTGTAGACGGCCATCCGCTGGAGAGGGGGAGATAGAGGGGGGAGAGAGACGAGGAGATGGTGAGAGAAACAGAGAAGAGGGCGAGATAGAACAAGGAGAGGGGGAGAGGAGAGGCAGGGAGGATCGAGAGAACGCTGAGCAAAAGCTGCAGGACCCAGGCAGAGCGTTACAGAGGCAGAAACCCAGAGCCTGAACCCCCAGGTAAGCACAGTGGCAAGAAAAAAACTCCCTTTTAACAGGAAGAAACCTTGAGCAGGACCCGGCTTACAAGGAGGAACCATCCTGCTGAAAGCCGGCTGGGAGGAGGAGAAGAAGAGGGAGACAGGACAGAGAATAAAAGAGAGAAAGAGAGAGAAACAAATATGCAAACATAATGTACATAATACAGCATAGGCAGGTTTTTTTATAAAAAAGAGTGTGTGAGGAGCACCCCCTCGGCGCTCAAGGACCCTTTTAAAAGACTGCTGCGAGCCCGCGTGAGGAGGCCTGCCCTAATGGGCTAGCGGAGCTGCAGCTGGGCGGCGAGCGCGCACGTCACACCCTGCTCATTATGTTGCTCTGATGGGTGACTGTGCAGCCTGTGTGTGAGGAGCCCACTCACGGCGACATGTCTTATTATATCAGCCGCTGAGACGGATGTTAATACCAGGCTGCGGCGTGCACGCTGGTGCGCTCTCTAGCCTGTGGTGCGATGAGACGGGGGTTGGTATTCCAAACACATCTCCTTGCACAGGCTAATTCTGTTTAACCTGGCGAAGTCTGCTGGACGGTACGGTCAGAATGCCCCAGGGAGACCAGTGTGCGCCCCTGCCTTATTACCCACCCGGGGAGGCGTGCACTCTCCCACACACTCCACCGTTTGGCACGTGTGAGTTAGCGGGCAGCCCGTGGGCCCGGCCTTCATCTGCAGGAAGGCACGAATGGAGCCTTGGCGCTCAGTAATTGGACTTTAGAACTGATTGGGGAACGTGACTGACCCCCGGTAATGGATTTGAGTGAATAATTATTTGTAGTTATGGTTGGGAGATGATATCGGGCCGAGAGACCAATCCCACCAGTGTGACTCACCCGTGCTGCCAGAGCACAACGCTGGCAGCACTCAATTAATGAGATCCAGCTGCTCGTGCAGATGCTGATCAACTCACACACACACACACACACACACACACGCGGGGGTCTGGTCAGAAGAAGGGTTATCTTGAGCCAACCCAGACCGCAGCCAATCACAATGGCCACTCTGAATTCTTCTCCGCTGCAGGTAGGGGGCATTGAGGCCCATAACGGCGCCATTATAAGCCATCGGCGTGGCCTCGCGCTGCTCTTTCTAATGAGCCGTCCCAGAGATGGCAGGCAGCGCCCCCTCAGGACACCGAAACGCAATCAGTCTCAATCCCGGACTTTAACTGCTCGCCAAGTCCACCTAAGCAAATTCAGCTGTTCTGCCTCTGCAGGCTGGTCGGGAACGTAAACTTGGAAGCGAGGGCGTGGCGAGGGCGTAGCGAAGGTGTGGCAAGGCGGACGGTCCAACTCCAGGTTTTCACGATGAAGGGGGCAGCGGCCAGGCGTTCCTCTTCCTCGGCTGCCTTTACACATAATTGGTCAGCTCCTTTTAGAAGATGGAGGCAGTGACAGGCGGCGAAGAGAGCGGCGGCTGCCTTCTTTACCTCCCTCTCTCTCTTTTATCTCTGTCTTTGCTCCAGAGTTGACCTGCACGCTCCCACATCATTATCCCCACTGCTCTCCTCGCCACTGTAAATTTCTCTTTTCTTCTCCCTCTTCAGTCTCCCTCTGTCATGTGTCCCAGCGACCCCCCCCCCCCCCCGCCCCCCTCCTCGGCGTGACCCCTCGTTGCCCTCTTGCCAGTCTCTATTATTTCTGGCTGCCCGGTGGCCCGGGCAGAGCGCCGCTCCGGGGCCCCGGGCGCCTGCTGTTATGACAGGTAACACTGGGCTGCACACTCTTTCTACTAACACGTGGAGGTCAGCCTGTCATACCTGTCCACAGCTTCACTGTACACACACTCACACACACACACACACACGATCCAGTGTGTATGGATAACTGCCAGGCCCTAACCTTCATCTCAGCAAGCCTGAGCGATGAGATTCTTTGTAGCAGAAATCCACCTTTTCTGCTCTGCTCCTCTGTGTTTACGAAGCCGTCCGTCTGTTTACAGGAAACTCTTTGTTTAGAGTCCAGAAATGTTCAAAACTGCTTAAAAAAAGTACCTCAAACTTGATTCCTTTGCATCTGTAGTAAGGAGATGCATAAATCTAATAAGCTCCTCCTCCTCCTCCTCCTCCTCCTCCTCCACCTCCTCCTTTGGGCCAAACTTTCCATCACAGTTAGCGTCACGCTAAGCTCTTCTGGTTGTGCTGGTGTTTGTTTCGGCGAACAGTTTAGCGGTGAAGGGTGAGACATAATAACTGACAGCTCAGCTCAGCCAGTGATTTAGTGGTCGACCTCCAACATCCACCGTTGACAGCAGCACCACCTGCAGCTGGAGATTTGGGCTGTCGGGGACGTTTCTCCTTTTTAAGAATGGAAACTTCAAAGCAGAGATTGAACCCAACATCAAAGCACAGCGGTCCTGGCGGCTAACTACAACTAACTTCTGCCTTTTCTAGCTAACTCATGCCAATGATTACATCCCTGAGGGGGCTGCAGGACACCATGTAGGCAAGAGCAGGTCCCTCCACAGATCTTCTTTCCAACAACTGCAAAAAAAAAATAAAAAAATAAATATTTTTTTTTGGTCCTCAGTCTATTTTATTTGGCCTATAAAGAGATGGAATTTATGAATATATAAGAAGCTCTTAATGGAATCAGATTCTTGGACAAGGGTCCAGGCTCGTTCCCGGAAAGCGTTTTCTAGTCATGATGTCTCGTTTCTGTCCAGCTGCCTGAGTTTTGGACGGTTCGTCTCTGCTAATGAAAGCGGTCACCCCCCCCCTGACCGAACAAGCTCTGTCCGTCCAGGACAAGATGGTGGCTCCCCGGTAGCCCACCGGCTGTTGTCGCTGTGCCGTGTTCCTGGCTGTCTGGACCGTCCAGGGCAGCGCCCGACACGTGATGGCGAGGGCCAAAGGCGGGGGGGGTGGCAGCGTGGGTTTGTCACACCAGGTTGACCTGTCAGGGAGCGTTGCCAGGACGCTGTGGCACATTTCGCCCTCCTGGACGAGCGATACGGGAGCGAAGGTGTCAACTCGGGCAGATGGACAAGCGTCGGCGCCAACTGCTGGACCGTCCTGGACCACTGGCCTGTGACTGTTGGCTGGCCACACACACACACACACACACACACACACGCACACACACAGCACCTTGGCACCGAGCGGGGGTCTCGATCTGGTTGTGTGTGTCAGACCACAGAGATATACGTTAAAAACTGAAACTTTCAAGCAAAGAAGACCCCTAAACATGAAATAATCTCATCCATCAGATCTGCCAGTTAGAGCTCAGAAAACCTTCATCGTCACAGTGAGGGAACCAGAGGGAAAATAAGGAAAGTGAGGACCAGATCTGTCCGGTGTGGAGTCTTTCGTATAATAACAGGGAAATTATGTGGATGTCTGACTTTATGTCCACACAGATTTGGATTTTCTGCATACATCTGATGCAATCCCATTATCTCTGTTAGCATATGTCTGCTTCTGCAGGAGCTCCGGTTTTACTGCGCGGCCCTGGAAGGCTCGCCTGCATGGGAGGGCCATTAATCTTAGCTAAATCAAATAAATCAAGTGCACTTTAGAAAAGAGCTGTCAGTGTAATTGTTGTGATAGCCGTTCCCCGGCTGCTCCAGGGGGAGCTCTATTGAAAACCATGCCAGAGGACGTGCGCTCGCCGCCACCTTTTTACAAAAACTGCGGAAATGCACGGGAGAAGACGCAGCTGAGGCTTCCCTCTGAATCTCTGCGCGAGGAGGAACCTCAGATCAGCCTGCTGCTGTGTAATTGGCCCGTCTTTGTCTTTGATCTCCCACCGCATACGTGACCAGAACACCCCCGACGACTTCGCCCGCCCTGGTGATGAAACATCAAGCCTCCCTCCCTCGTGCATCGACGACACGTTTGCATTTAAAAGGAGGCTCCGACCTCAAGAAGAACCACACTGTATTGGTGGGGATGAGGCGAAGGAGATGAACCTGGGGAGGAATGGACAACAGCTGGCCTGCCCCCAACTCCCCCCTCCCTCAACCAATGTGGGTTAAACGGCTAACTGGCCAATGTGGCAACCATTTTGTTGGCTTTAGCTGCCTGAAGAGACTGCATTCCTCCCCAGACCCACCAGGGCTGCTCCTCTTTGAAGGTACATCTACTTTTAACACAAAATGTCCAAGGCAAATATATTCCACTCTTCCACCAGAGGGCGCCAGACAGTGTGTTTGCCAAAGCAGGGCGTAGCATTTATGTTACATTTATTTATCCTGGAGTAAAAGTAACAGAAAGCATCGATGTGGAGAGAACAATGGAGACAAGGATGGATGCAATTGCTGTTAATTTGTGTGACCTACTCTCTCCCAAATGAGAATGGATAGAGGGATTCCCGTCGTCCCGATCGGAAGATGGATGAGGACGCAGCCGCGCCTTTAATTGATTGAAGACAGGAATTCGGTTAGGGATAATTGAATCATGGAAATCATTAAAAGCTCAAGTGCACCAGACAATTAGGAGCGCTAACCAGGTTGTGATCAACTCTCTGACACACGCAGAGCCACAGCGGCCTGAGATATTTAAGGTTTCCTGATGTTCAGGCGGGTTTGCAGACGCCTCTTTCCTGAAGTGGTGCCACTGCGGAGCGCTTTATTAATCAATGGATGCTCTCGTTTAATATTGCCTCTCACTTTTGGCTAATTAGCCTCCAAACCGACTAACCCTGCTGCAGGGGTCAGCCGGAGGTCAGGGTTCTACTTCATTACTCCATCCAGGGAAATGAGGAGCCTGATTAGCTTGGGCTCGACCTTGGGCTTTTCTGTGAAGCCCTCTTGGATCAAACCTCCATCCTTCATGTTTCAGCATGCTCAAAGTAATAAATTCACTTTAAAATCTGTCCAAATATGAGGTTTGCAAGTCATCTAACAAGGTTTTTGTGTGTTTTGAATAACTTTTGTGCTTTTAGGTATAAATAGTTTTTTCAGGGGGAAAAAAATCCTGTTTATTTACCAGTCTGGACAGGTTGAAGCGTTCTTCTGAGCATGAACTGGACTGGATGTGGCTCCTAAGTATTCCTGTTGACATTTTCATTCTCCTCCTCATCTTCCCCGGTGACTGGTGGACGGCGGGCGCTCGGGGGGGTTTGGAAGCCTCTGTAACTTCGAGTGTGAGTGGAGAACTCCAGCTGCTCTGGTGTCTGGATGGATGGATGGATGGATGGATGGATGGATGGATGGATGGATGGATAGATAGATAGATAGATAGATGGATGGATGGATGGATGGATGGATGGATGGATAGATGGATGGATGGATGGATGGATGGATGGATGGATGGATAGATAGATAGATAGATAGATAGATGGATAGATAGATAGATAGATAGATAGATAGATAGATAGATAGATAGATGGATGGATGGACAGACAGACAGACAGACAGGCAGGCAGACAGACACTTTTATTAATCTCCAAGAGAAATTCACATTTCTAGCTCGAAAGTGGAAACACACAAGGGCATGCAAGTCTTAGGAAAATAATAAATACTAAATACTAAAACTACAATGTGCTAAGACTGTAACTATAATAGACTGTAACTATAATTAAGACTGAATAGGGGAATTTGGTCGGTCTAAGACATCACAGCCGTGAGATGTCAGCGACTGTTACCCATAGAAACAACGTATTGTCGTATAGAATGCCATGGTAACAGGCAGCTCTGTTTCAGCGCTCCCTCTCTCTCTCTCTCTCTCTCTCTCTCTCTTGTTAGTGTCCTCCCCATCCTTGTCACCTACTGGCTGAACAGTTGCTTATATTGGAGGCAGCCCCCAGTGGGGCGGTATGATCCCCCCTCCTGCCCCCTGCTGATTCGGGCTACCATATGTCTGGCTGTGCCAGGCTCGGGGACTTGTGGCTAACAAAAAAAAAAACCAAAAAAAAAAAATGCAGCCGACCCCTACCGGGTGACATCTCACCCAGGGGAGCGAGGAGCGGGCTCAGCAGGGGGGCCCCGGCAGGCAGCGTTGCCCTCCCCCCCCGCCAAGCGGCTGGGCACCAGACTCCTGTAAACACACCTTCACATGGTCTCTCCTCTGCGTCCGCTTGACTCTGACGTCTCTGTTTTTAGCTCTTATGAAACATGCACTTCCTGCCCTCCGCGTGTGACGTCCAGACACCAGTGAGGGAGTGAATAAACATGCTGTTTTCATATTCAGCCCTTCATTCGTGCGCCTCTCCCCCTCCTCGGCCTGCTCTTGTTCTGTGCTGTTTTAGCTTCAACCTGTGCCAAATCGGTTCCAGAGGTCATTTTCTTCCTTCATTCTCTCCTTCCTGTGTGCCAGCGGTCCCGCTCGCTCTGTGGCAGCAGGACTTGGTGTTTATTTTCTCTGCTGGAGGAGATCTGACTCCACTTAGTGAAAGCTGCCCCCCACCCTTCATTCAGACCTCCACCATGAAGACAGAACGAGCGATGTGTAAAGATGGCGGTGACCAAAAACGGCTGTCTGGCAGTAAAGAGGGGAGGAGATGTGAGAGAAATGAAGACAAAAACATGGACGGAGAGGGGATGGGCAGCTGGGAGCTCCCACAGACGCGCACTTCTGTCTAAGCAGCTTTGCTCCCAGGGCGGGGTCACGGCGGGTCACAGTAGGATTACACTTTTGGCAAACAAGAGGGAGCTCCTCGCTCGCAAAGCCGCGCGTGACTCCCGCCGGCTGTAATAAAGCCAGGGCGGCGTGAACCTTCAAACAGAAAAAGCTAACACGCTATCGATCGACAGCGGCCAACTTTGGCGTGGTGGTGTCAGGAGGTCGGGGCGGCGCAGGCGGCGCAGGCTGAGGTGAAGCGCTGTTATTGGGCTGGAGGAGGACTCAGAAATCACACAGCTCCTCACTTAAGATGAGACTTAGCAATTTTTAAGTGCCTGAATGTAACTGAATACATTTTAACCCCTTTGATGTCACTTTAAAACATTTTAAAACAAATTATTGCAACTTTGACTCATCAGATCATTTTCTTGTGAATTTTAGGCAAAAAACGTCGACTTTTCCTCAGAACAATTTCATTTTTATTTAGCATAAACGCTTCAATTGGAGACACCTCAAAGATCCAACTGAGGCTCTCTTGGACAGCTGTGATGTAGAAAACCTTCCCTGGTACAGGTTGAGATAGCCCAGGCACAAAATCCAAATTAGCTTTTCTATCCCTACCATCGATAGCCCCCCCACGGTGGCTGCATGTCTCCCCCCTTCCTAATCAACACTCATGGGGAGGTCAGGCGAGCAGGCGCGGCCTGCCCCGGGCGCCGCTTTCTACTTAATTAATCAGCTTTAAACACAGCCCGAGAAGATTCATTATTACACCAGCGAAGATGAGCAGGGAGATGAGAACAGGGCTCCTCTTCAGGAAGGATAGATCCTGCCTCAGATGGCGGCCCAACACACGGGGGTCACTGCGAAGGTCACGGGTCCCGCGAGGCTCCCGGAATTCTCACCATTTGATAAAAGTTCCTCTGAAAAGTACTCCTCGGCAGTTAAATCCTCCCTCGGCGAAGATGTAAACACTGATGCTATCTGTGAGAGGAGCGGGAAGATGGAGGCCGCGGGCCCGTTCCAGAAGCTCCAGACCAAGGTGCTCTGTAGCTGGAGGGGGGCTAACGGTGATAAATGAGTCCCTTAATGTCGGCAAACACTTTATCTCTGCTTCATCTGTTTTCATTAGGCCGGGCCAACCTTTGGCTGGACGGGAACGTGCCGGAACTTTCATTACTGCGACACGTCGAGGAGAGGGAGAGGGACCTCCCATCGGTCTAATAAAAACACCCGCTTAGACGCCATGACGGATTCCATCCCTTGTTATTATGATGGCGCGGTCAAACACCGGCATTCTAAATTAGAGGATTCTGGGCTCCATGAAGATGATCGGATGTTTATTTAGACTCATGCGCCTGTTTTTGTTCAGGAATTTTCTACAGAAAAGGAATTACGTACTTTAATAAGGAGTAACGCGATTTTCAGCTGATTCCTGTTTCTTCCCTTAGGTTTAGGATATGTGATTTGTGTTACTCCTGAGGCGGGTTTGCCTCTGTGGGTGCTGGAATGTTGCTCCATATTTCTACAGCAGCCCAGAATGGACAAAATCTCTCACCAGTATTGATCTGGCAATGAAAACCCCTGGTGATGCTTTATGAAGTTCTGTGAGGGAGATGTTCTTGTTCAATTAAAAAAGAAAAATCACAAATCGATTTCATCCCTCGATGGCTGCTGTAGGAACAGTGACACTAGGAAAACGGAGGTTGGGAGCATTTGTTCCGCTGTTATCTAAAATATAACGGACACGGTCTAGTTTGGTGAATTTAGATGAAAAACCTACATTTACTGGAGATTGCTGTTATTGAGACACGATGAAAAACACAGAAAGCAGCAGACAAACCACAGGGGTAATATCTGATGTAAGCTTTACTTTCAAATCCTGTTACATTTAGATCTGGCAAGTTGAGCATAAAATAATGCCAAATAAAGAAAAACAAATACAAAACAAAACAAAAAAGGTACAAATGATCTATTTACCATTTATCGTCACAACCCTGTACAGCCTTAACGATGCAGTAATAAAAAAACAAAAAAGCTTTGTACAGCACATACCAACGTTTGCCCAGAGTGCCGAAACGATAAGATAGTTGAGCCTCTTCTGATGATAAAGCTAAGTGATTGTAGACAGTGCAGAAGGATGCTAACTAAATACAACCGAGGGAGTTAGTTTTAAAGTGGAGAAAGTCATGCATATAGTCAGGTGCTGCAAAGGTAGTCGAGCTTTAAAAAACAAAGCAAACGCTGTGCTGCTCATAACAGGGCCAAAGAGGAAACGGTTAAACGGTTAAATCTGAGCTCTGCTGCGTTTTGAAATGTTCACACTCAGGACTGGAGGGAGGGAGACGGAGAAGTGCAGCATGATTCTGTTGTAATTAAAGGCAGACGTCTTCGATTCAGCACTTTTTTCATCGTTTTTCCTCTAATGGACCCTGACGATTAGTTTGACTCATTCTCAGGAGTCTCGGGTGGTTTCCTTCCACCAAGTGGCACTAGAGTATAAAAGATAGCAGAGATGGGATGAGTGCGGCGGTCGCCGGGATGCTCCCGAGTGCCAAGCAGGGCCGGGGGTGGGGTGGGGTGGGGTGTGTGTGTGTGTGGGGGGGTGGGAGCAGGATGCGACGGATTCAATCCTAACATCACATCTCGTCACGGCAAACAGTTTGGTCTTGACTGTTGGTGATCCCTGTCCAGATGTTTGACATGATTCAGACAGGGGGAAAAAAAATGGGAAAAGCAACAATGAATTGGAAAACACAGGTAACAGACACAACAAAAATCATACAAAAGAAAGGATCCCTTTACAAATAAGGGATTTTGGCTTAAAGACCACCATAACGCAAGCGCTATCACTAATGGGTAAAGCTTTTTTTTCAAAATAAAATGCTGCTTATTCTCGCAGCCATACTTCTTACTGACCGTTTCCTCTTTTTAACGGATAAATACATCTCTTAATCAAAAAGTGCAGCACTGTGCAAAACTGGCTCGTTACAATTTAGCCTGGGACCTTTAGCTCCCAGGGAGCTTGACTTTTGTCTAATTTATGCAATTTTTATTCATTTACTTTCTCCAGATTCACAGAGGCAGACCTGTTTCTTTTGCACTGCTCGAAAAGTCCGAACGTAAAAACCAAAGGGTGCTGACTGAGTCGGTCCCAGCAACTGATCGCTCGCTCCAAAATTACGGTAACGTGGTAGAATTTTTCACTTGAAAGGAAATGAACATTTCAAAAGAAAGGTTTAAGTGCTTTTGGCTTGAAGTGTAACTATATTAAGTGCAATTAAAACTCAAAAGCTGCAAGATGGGGTGGGAAAATAAAACAAATAATAAACAGTACCGTGTCTGCCGGCGTGACGGAAGCCAGTGCCATTCAACGCAACGCTGTACAAGCTAATGGCTTCTGCATTGCACCACAACGGGGGCCGTATGAATGTTAGTAGAAAATGTTTCATTATGATGTAAAAGGCTCAGTAAAAAAGTAAAAATAACTACAGACAAAAAAAAAAACAACAAAAAAAAGGACACAGAAGGCCGCCAAACACAACGTTCCCATCGTATCCAGCACACTCGTCCCTGGTCACGCTTCTGTATTCCATGTACATAAACAAAAATACATTCATTCAAGTCATTTTGGAACATTTTTTTTTGTACACAAAAAATTACAAAAAGCACCATTGAATCGGCCTGTGATGACCCTGGCTGCGGTTAGCTCGCTAACCCGGCGCCGGTCAACCTCCACGAAACTCTCGTATAGCTCCTCTAAGTACAGGTGCAGGATACACAGCTCGGCATACGAAGCTGCCCCAACGTCCAGCTGGTCTCAGAAAAAAAGCTGTTTTGTTTTGCCGTTTTTAACCCGTGCAAGTGCAAATTCGCCGGTGACATCGAATCAGATCGTTGCGTCGTCACAGCTTCTTCTTCTGTGGTCAAAGGTAGAATTAGCTAATATCACCCGGACGAGTTTCCTCTGAGACAGAGATGGTTTCAGGCAGCAGCTATGCAAAACATGGTTTCACCGATATACAAAAAAAGCCAACGGAAATAATAACAATTAAAAAAAAAAAACAGATGAGAGGGAGGGCTACAAAACTATGTACAAGACTGATAAATAAGTGTGTGGTTTGAGGCGTTGCTTTGGAAACGTGCCTTTTTTCCGTTTCATCGGCTCGGTCCACGCTGCTAACACTTATGGGATATGTCGGGTTTAGCTTCCTCATGACGTCAAAAGCTAGTTGAAACACAGAAACAGGCATGCTATTCCGATGCATAACAGCGAGAGACAAAAATGCACTAAAAGAGAGCACTTGCAAGTTTTGTTTCGTCTTTTGATCAGAAAAGAAAAAAAATATCTATAAAATCGATACATTAGGTTCCTCAGATAATGCAACTGGGTCCAGGTCATTCGGACATTTAAAAACAAAAAAAAAAAGGTAATAGAGAGTAGTAGTAGTAATAATTCAATTGATAGAACTGATAAGAAAAGCAGCTTTTTGATATAAATGCATTTTTTAAGCATGTACAGCCTTTTTCTCTTATAAATGTTTTTTTTTTTCTTTAATTCGTTTGTCTGGTCCAGCTTATTCTGCTGGTCTGATTGGAAAAGCTCCCCCGGCGGTGGCCGAGTGTCATTCGCGTCACCGTGCGAGGGCTGAGGGGAGAGGGTGGAGGAGGAGGGCGGGGTCACACAGTCTTGGCCCTCTCCATCAGTCCCAGGTAGGCCAGGAAGGAGTGTTTGTGAGATGTGGGTGAGGGTGGAGAGCGGGAGGGCGAGGCAGGGGTGGGGAGCGAGAAGCAGAGCGGCGACGCGTCGGGCCCCCGCCCAGAGAGCAGGCGCGAGTGGAATGTGAAGCGGCTGCTGGGGGAGAACAGGGCGGTGAGGGGGATCAGGTGGTCGCAATTCCTGTACCGCTCAGCCGGGTGGCGGGAGGAGGGGCCGACGAGGGACGGGCGCTCGCCGCCACCGCTGCTGCTGCTGAGCAGGCGGTGCTGGGGGCTGGCGGCGTCCAGCTGACGGCGTTGGCCCAGCGTGATGGACAAAGCGACGGACTGGAGAGCCTGGGACGCCGTCAGGCTGGCGAGGGGGCTCTCGCCGCCGCTTCCTCCGCCCATCTGGCACGCCCGCGGGGCCTTCGACGGCGGCGCCATCCTCCGGAGCTGCGGCTCGTCCTCGTCGCTCCTCCCCCCCTCCTCCTCCTCCTCCCCCCGTCCCTCCCGCTCCACAGCTCTGGTGCTTCTTGAGGTGGCGGCTGAATACCAGGGGGTGTGTGGTGGTGAAAGGGCACTCTGGGCAGCGCAGCGCCTGGCGTGGCGCGTGCTTCAGCTTCTTGTGCAGGTTCAGGTTGTCCTTGCGTTTGCAGCTGTAAGAGCAGCGGTCGCAGTGGAAGGGCCGCTCGCCCGTGTGCACGCGCACGTGCTCGATCAGCTTGTTGGCCGTCTTGGACAAGTAGCCGCACCGCTCGCACCGGTAGTGGTTGCCCAGGCGGTGTGCGCGCACGTGGGCCTCCAGCGAGGCCCGGTCGGGCCACAGTCCCTGGCAGATGCGGCAGCGGTACTCCAGCTTCCAGTGCGTCTTGAGGTGGCACTCCATGGCCGCTGGACGATTGGTGGAGTAGATGCAGAAAGGGCATCTGGGTAACGGGAAATAAGAAGCGGAGGAGGCAGTTAAAGGGGGGGCGGCGCCCGCTCGGCTGCACGTGCCACGCCGTGAAATTTCATCACACAAAACGATGAAAAAGGAGGACAGGGAAAGGAAAAGTGTGTGTACAGTTGTGTGTCGTCATGGTGATGTGTGTGGTTCAATGGTAGGAGAGCTGAGGTGAACAGGTATGTTTGTGCGTGTGCGTGTGTCTGTGGCGTGTGTGTGGTGAACAGGCTGAAGAAAAGACTGGAGCAGTAGGACATGAAGGGAAATGAAGGAATGGAGTGGCACTTACATTTAAATAGCACCTTTCATCTGCTCTGGGCCCCAAAGCGCTTCACAAACCCTGCAGAACAGAATCACCTCAGAAAAATCCTCCAAACGATCAAGGCTCTCCTCTCCCTCGCTACACACTCCAACAAACACTTCACATTGTTACTCAAAGCCCGCCTGGTCTTCAGGAAATATAAATTTGGTTTACACGCTTTGTGAACCTTCACCCATGTGTGCAGATATCATCAGGGAAGACGAGCGAGAACGCTGATCTTCCTCCCTCTCCTGCTACTTTCCCTTTTAAATGCTAATCCCTTCACATGTTTAACTTCACGCCCGCCCTGCAAACGTGGCCGTGTGTCCGGGTCCTCAGGCTCGGTCTAAAATGAAAGCCTACGTGAACTTTTGGCAGCTTCCTAATTAGCAGTTTTGGACATGCTAGCATCTCCAGATATTTGGGAAAGTTGAGGTTATCTGATGACGGCACAGATAAAAAGATGAATACGCAGATCTCTGCTTATGACGGGATGAGGCGGCTCGATGACTCTGCACATGCACGGGCTGGAGTTATGACAACAAAGATGAACCGCCAATCTGTCACGCCTCAAATTCTGACTGGTCAAAAACAGTGTCATCATGAGTGTGGGGAACAGCGGATGAGCTGGGTTTTATTCTGAAATGAAACAAAAACAATCTCAGAGTACAACAAAGGCTCCCGTGGGATGATGGGGAGATGGGAATGGAGAGGGAAGCGTGTGAGGTGCTACATGGCTTCAACCTTAACCGTAAATACGCATGTGTGTGTGTGCAAGAAGTGCCAGCCAGGACTGGCCGTATTCTTCACGCACCTACGCCACTCTCCAGGGGTGTGCCAGTCAAACTCATCTGAACGATGATGAGGAGCTTTTCCTGGGTGCTGAAGAGCCACAGTGGTGCCTTCAAGGGCAGCTAGGATCAAACGGTACGACTCATCAACCAACGGAGGCTGAGACGCTCCGAGCGTTGGATGCATCACTTCCTCCACTCCTCATCAGCCTGGGACAGGGCAGATCTGGACTCATCAGGTCACGTGACGTGTTCCCGCTCCAGGGTCTGATCTTTATGCCCTCTTGCAAATTGAAGCCTTTTTCTACCCGATTTGCCGCACTGATAAGTGCTGCCCCGAAGGCTACAGTTTTTTTCAGTCCCTTGAGTTCAATTTGGACTGCACGTGGGGAAACTCTTTACTTTTGCGATTCAACTTCAGCTTCTCTCTGTTTACACAGACGATCGTTCGTCATTATCTTTCCAGGGTTTAACGACGCCTCTGCAGATCTTGATTCGATTTCGGTAGTACTACTTACGCAAATAAGTTAAATGAGCTACTTTTACCGAGATTTTCCACTTGATCAGATCCTTGCTGGACTGCTGTTAGCGGCAGGCAGGAGGGAAACAGGCCTGGAGGCGAGGCCCGTTTACGCCCCCCTGCAGCAGCCACTGCAGACCCAGAGACGCAGCCTAATGCGCCGCGCTTGCCAAGAGAGGCTGTGGAGCTGCGCTAAAGCTTGCATCATTCAAGTCCCTGCCTGCAGATAATGAGCATTAAATGAATAAAGACGTGTGGTTGGAAGAATCTTCAAACAAACGAGGGATCCGCTTGTCCGATTGCTGAAAGGTTACATGAGAAACGAGGCTAGATGACGGCGACTAGCACACCCTTGGCACGCCGGCGCTCTCGGAACACGCACGTACCCGTTTGGGTTCTGTAATAAAGGAATTCACAGCTTGAGGGGTGAGGGAGGGGGAGGACGGGCGGAGTTAGGAACCTCTGTCTGTACTTGCTTTCCTTACTTGAGCCCTCCAGATGGGACGGTGTGGCACTTCTTGTGCTCCAGCAGCTGCTCGGGCGTCTTGAGGAACTTGTGGCAGACGTCGCACTCAAACATGCGAGTGATGAGATGGATCTGGAGGTGGCGCTCGTACATGCTGTGCGTCTTGCACACGAAGTTGCAGAAGACGCACTCGAATCCTGCAGAGAGAGAGAGAGTTCCTGTTTAATGGCTTTTGTTCAGCTGCTCTCCAGGCTCGTAGGACAAATAGGAGCCTGATCAGTCAAGCTCCTTTTCAAAACATTTGACTCATACTGAAATATGATGTTTCACTTCAGTTCCTTCAGAAATCTGTTACTCTCATAACAAATGTATGTTTGGGCTACGGCTGCTCGCCTTTGTCAGGCTTGTCCTCAGTTCCTGATCCCGAGTGGCTTCCGGAGCTGGACTGGCTGCCTGCAGACGAGGGCAGGGCCAGAAGGCCCCTGAGTTCTTCGTTACCGTGAGTGAGGTCTCCGCCCTCCGAGCTGTTGAGTGAGTCACTGAGAGCCGAGAGGGACGAGGAGGTGCTCTTGGTCTCGCTGAGGGGACTCCTCGAGTTCAGACCTAAACGCGACAGGACAGGAGGCAGGAGAGTCTTTTAAAGGGACGACAGAAGACATTTTAGCTCTGAAAATGCACCGACTCCCTCCATTCTGTACATTCACACGTACACGGACGTGTAACACAAACAGGCAGCCCCGACAGCCCGGTGCTCAGGCTGAGGCCCTGCTGCCAGTCAAATCCAGACGCAGTGTGCTTTTATTGATTCCTCTCTCCGAGCCTGCAATTCACTCGGTCGAGAGAGAGAGAGAGAGAGAGACAGAGAGAATTGGGGGGCGGGGGGAGTGTGGAGAGCAGGTCACGGCTGAGGGAGCTAAGATGGTGGGAGCATCTCAGGGCAGAGCGCAACAAAGGGCACTCGCTCAGGAGGGAGAGAAAGGGAAGGAGGAAAGGCTGCACGCTTCCTGAAACGGCTGACCTGTCTTTTTAATGCAGCGCGGAGAAACGACGGAAGAAATGATTCATTGCTTTCAATCGTATCGCACTATAAGAGGGTCGTGCTAGTGCAGGCGGACGTGTGTCTTCTGCCACAGCATTTAATATACACTTACCTCTGTTAGAATTTACAAAAAGGCTAATCCCGCCACAGGGTGTAAGCGAAAAGGGAAGATGGTGATGACACTGTCTGAGCCGACGGGCTTTAACCTTGAAGCGCCTCAATGCCAAAGTGTCATATTTTCTCTTTTACTGAAAAGCTTTTTTTTTTTTTAACGACAACCCTTCGTGATACGGGAACAGAGACGACAACGTGAATCCGGCCACAATTTCAGGGAAAAGTCACGGCAGCTTGCGCCGTGTTTCAACCGAGTCTAACAATCTTGTTCGAGCCAGTCACTCCAAAGTGCTGCAGGAAATCTTCACGTTTAACGTCAGAAAGTGTAAAGGGACTACCTCCGCGCTCCCGTTCCATTCCTGTGTTTGGCTGTGACTTCCATCTATTGTGACGCTGTGATAAATGCCAAGCTGGGCTGAGGGGCTTAAAAGATGGCCACAGTGGCATCGTAAACCCAGCTTGTCTCCAAGGGATCCAAGGCCTATTGATTTCTCTCCCTCGTGCACGATAAGGGCCCACCTTCTCCGATAAACAAGACCCCTCAACTGTCCAGGCCAGACAGTCTTACCCACACACATACGCACACAAAAGCGCAACACAAACACACTGAGGAAACACTCAAAGAGCAAAACGTCAGCAAAAAAGCAGACAAAGCTGTTTTAGAAAAAAAAACAAACAAAACAAACAAAAAAAAAAAACCAAAAACCCTCATATCGACCAACAGGAGTTCACAGACAGAGAAGGTCGACTGCAGGAGGCTCGCGTATGAACCCAAAGTCTACGGTGTTCCCTCTCCTCTAGCCTGTCAGCCGATCCACCATGTGGATTGTGTGTGAGTTTTCCAGCTGTCGCCTTAAAAAGAAAAAAGCTTTGGCCTAAAACAGTTAATGATGATTTCCCTTAACAAAGCAGAAAAGACTCAAATACATCCCAAAATATCCCGGGAGTTTTGTGTGGAGCGAACAAATATCGTGCTGATAATGACTGTGTCCTGGCGTGAAGGCTAAATGTCCCCAACCCAAAGGGTGTAGGGTGAAGTTAGCGGGAAGCTGCATTAGCAGCATTAGCCTGTTCCAAACTCAGTGACTTTCCCAGATCGTGTTCAGGCTACAGCTGCAGCAAATGGATTAAAAGCTGTTCCAACTAAGTCTCTACAGAGGTATGTGCTTTATTTATAAATTGTTGATGTACTCATTTCCCTGATAGTAACACTTTGAGCAGCACATTTATGCACGTGTCAACGTGGTTCTGGATGAGGACTTGGACTTTTTATGTTTTTTTTTTCTGTGCAGCACTCTGTTTTCTGAAGAAAATTGTTGGAAACAAGACAGGTATGTACAAATTATAATTTGTACATATTTCATCAGTTACATCCCTAAAAAGGCTGTGCTAACAACACTTACTGCAGCTCAGCTGGGACGCTGTACCTGCGTGTCCAGTGCTAATGTGGTTCTTCATGTCGGCCTCCTCCATGCAGGCGTAATCACAGACGCTGCAGCACAGCGAGAACATCCACTGCTCCTTGTCCACATGGAGTGACATGTGGCTGACAAACTGAGCGTTCAGCTCCGTCTGGAAATCGCACACATGGCAGCTGGACAGAGAACAGAGAGGAAGCGGAAGGAAGATGGTGAGAACAACAGAAGGGGTGACAGTCAGCTTCACTGTTACATTCAGGCTGCAGAAACTGAGTGATACCACTGTGAAAACAGTTCTTTTTAATGGTTTTAATTCCCTGACTGCAATACCAAACACACAAAAGCAGCACATCGATATTTGTCTTTTCATCACTGTCGACTGACTGGCTTTATTCAGGCTTTAGGTTAAAAAAAAAAAAAAAAGGTGTTAAGCTGTTTTATTTTTGTTCAAATTAGATGAATACCTCTCAAACACACAGATTTTTATTAAAATATATATTAAAGCAGCATAAAATAGAAAGTCCTCTATTTAGAATGTCTACTCTGTTCCTTTGTGGTAAATATCAAAAAATGAAGAATAATCAAGGTATTTATCAATGCAGCATTAATCAGACCATGATTATGATGATTATATTCCATTTCTGTGTGTACATTCTGCATTTCGGGCTTTGAATGAACCAGTGTGAAGGTGGTGATGAGTTTATCTTCAAGATCTCATCATAACATTACCTATAATGTCCAGCTAAATTGACCATATTGACCATATTGAACTTAACACTGGAATTATGGACGGCAGTTTGCGATACCAAAATTGTGAAAAAAGGAAATTAAATTTGAAAAGGGTGACAAAAAAATTAAACCATATAGAGTGGTTCCTGGTGGATGAGGGCATTGTTTTGGTCCATTCTCGGTACCTGTAGTAGTAGGGTGAGTTCTTGCGCTCAGTCGAGTCCGCTGTAATGGCGCTGACGATCTGCTCACTGTCTGTGTTGACCAGCTTGACAGAGTGGATGGTCAGGTGCTGATTGAGGTTAGCCTTACACTTGGCTGCGTAAGGACACAGGTGACACTTGTACTTCCTCTCTTCTGCAACAAGTCACACACACACACACACACACACACACACACACAGAAACAGACACAGGACCTCAGGTTACTGTAAACATGACCTCAAATGGTATTTCATGAAGTTGGGAGCAGTTTCTGAGCTCTGAAAGCAGGCTTAAATGTAATTACTTAAAGCCTATTCCTGCTTCGCCATCAGCTGACCCCAAAAATAACTTTGATCCTGGGGAAAACGCAATAAAAAAAAAAATTCTTGGGATGGCTGACAAAGTTAACCTTTCCAACAAAGTACCTTCGTATTCTTGTAGATGTGACAAGAATCCCAAAAAGCCCATTTTATTAGATTTGGACATTTTTCTTAAATAAAGCCTGATCTAAAAATCTAAAAAGCCAAATCAATATTAACAGATCTTCTGCCTCGAGCTCCCAGAAAACCACACGCACACACCCTCACACACATACGTGAATACACACCACTTGCCCCAAGGACATGAAGCCAGGCAACCTTTCTGTAGCTGGGGAAACCAAAAAGACCATCACACTGACATATGCCCCTGCTTCTGCTCTCTGTGGTGTGGCCAAGCTGTTCACAGCCAATGCCATCAGATGGTGTGCGTGTGTGTGTGTGTGTATGTATGCAAAATGTGAGAGCATGTCCGATTGTGTGGGGGCATTTGGTGCACAAGTGAGCGTCCGTTTCTGCAAACCGTCATTTAGTTTCAAATCTCAATAAAGTTAATTAAATAACATTACGGAAACACAGATTCTAGCTAAATGCTATTCAAATTAGACAGTAAATCCATAAATAAATACAATCCATTTCACCTCTTTTCACATCCCACTTTTTCCAGTTTCCAGATTTTTTTCTTTTGATTATGTGATTTTTTTCCCCCAAATCTTGTTTCATATAAAACAAAGTTAGCAGATTATTCAGAGGGCCAGAATGGACCTGTTGGAAGCAAAATGGGGGTCAAGATTGAAACGGCTATAATCAGGACAAAGTTTAGCCCTTTTTTCTCAGAAAATTCCCTATCAGAGTGTGAGCGAGTAAGGGAAAGAGGGGAACCAATCGTGTGTGTGTGTGTGTGTGTGCATGTGTGTGTAAAAACTGTGTGAGACATCCCTCTATCTGGCTAATTAGCTGGGCAGTTTTCCCAGTGAGAGTAATCACGCTAGTAATCTCTTTAAAGGGAGGGTAATCTAGTCTAGTAAGACTTATTTACTGACTCGGGCAGCACTGTCGCAGCAGCCAACGTCTACATGCTGTAACAAACCAACGCCAATACGCATGCTGACGTGCGCGCTCACCTGTGTGCAGGGACAGGTGTCTGGAGAGAGTCTGCTGTCTGCCGAACACCTTGCCACAGACGGGGCACGGGAAGAGCTGTTCGTTCAGTCTCCACTGGGCGATCCCGTTTCCTGGCTCCCCGTCATCCTCTTCTGAGTCTGTAACGCACAAAAAAAATAAAAGACTTCAGCGTTGACACTGAGGGAAAGATCCCTCAGGCTGAGCTCCTTCAACTGAGATATGAAGACGCGTGGACGGTGTAGCACCAAAACTGGAGCATTCTGCTGTGTGCGGAGCGTTCGACAGCGTTAGTCTTACAAAAGGGACAGGAATGTATGCAAGCAACTATGGCTATTGATCTGTTTTATATACTAAAATGATCACAGACGTAAGCTCTTTTCAGCTGAGCGTTGTGACACTCATACAGTATTCTGAGAAGGCGCTCACATGCCCTCCCACCACCAATCAAATTCGATCGCTGGAGACGGTGCAGATTTTCATGCTAATCAAGCCGCATACCACCTACTCGGCTCCTGGCCTCCACCCCTGCGACGCAGACAGGGAGGAGAGGCGGCAGGGTGATGGAACAAACACGCAAATACCAGAGCAGACAGCGATGACACCCTGAGACCACACATTCAATAAAAGACACTTCCAAATTAGAATACTAAAAAGTGTCGCACAGCAAAACAAGGCTGAAAATAATCTGGGAAAATGTGGTACAAATCAATTGTTCATTTTCCTTAATTACATTTCCTGACATGTAATCAAAAAAGTGCCATTCCCTCAAGGAAACAAATCAACAA
This sequence comes from Pao palembangensis, assembly GCA_015343265.1. Classification (NCBI taxonomy): domain Eukaryota; kingdom Metazoa; phylum Chordata; class Actinopteri; order Tetraodontiformes; family Tetraodontidae; genus Pao; species Pao palembangensis. Next base: position 3,946,536 of record CM027089.1, on the reverse strand, counting down.
GGCTGTGGGCTAATTTCTTCATCCGCAGGACCTGTGCCGTGGATGTTATCCGGCGGCACAGAGGCCTCCACCATCCCTCACCTACACTATACACATATTAAGGCTGCTCTCCTCAGTGCACGTGCTGCCTTATTTCACTCATTAATCAAAGAAATAAAGAGATGCTTCAACAGAGTCTAAAGAATTGAAGGTTTCTGCTTTGAATCAAGCACCATGGAACAGAGAGGGCAAAGAGTAATTCACAGGGTACTATTTAGCAGTTTCGCTAATGTAATTTAAGACAAGTATTGCACAGAAGACGGCCTTGCTCAAAAGCATTTGTATCTGCAAAACACTAGGAAAAAAAAAATGGGATTCATTCCTGAGTTAAAGTGTAGGAAAAATGATTCTTAAAACCACACAAAACACATTTATATCCACAGGAAAATCAACTGCAGCTTGTGAAAGGCCCATTTTTATCAAGAAAATTGCTTTTGCCCAGCAAATTGAAAGGCTTGGACCCTTTAGGATACAGAAAAGCACAGCATGTTTTTTTTTCCTCTTTTGTCATGTTTAGGATCAGAAATATGTTGCTCAGTAGCAGGTCCAACTGACGCACAAACCTTGGAGTGTTTGCTTCTTTGCCAGTCTCATGTAGAATTTTTGCTCTGTAGACTTTGAATACAGCTTGTTTAAGGCTTGCTGGAATCAACTCAGTCTTCCTCTGAGGGTTTTAGAAACCTCATCTGCTTTTCGTAAATAAACTCCTTCACAAAACACAACAGAAGATGACAACTGAAGGGTTAATGCCTGTGTGTATCCACTCTGCTAGACACATTTGTCTGTAATGGGCTCCTAAACTTTAACTAGTGTCGTGCAACCTCCAGAGAAAAGTTCCCCAAACTCTCTAGTGTCAGTCGGAGGTGAGCATCAGAGCTGAGAGCAGTTGAGAAACACTCAACTTTTCAGAAAGTGCAAAAATACTCGACTGCTTTTACACACACAAAGTGTAACATTTAAATCATGAGCGATGCTTGCAATGGCATAACAACAAAACCACTGCAAAAGAAGGATCAAACTTGTTCAGCGATCCAATCTGATCATTAGCAACAGTTTTTACGTGACTTAAATCTGATGTTTCTGCTCAAGGATTTATAAGCTTAAATGAAAATGTAAACTATTCATTCACTGTTTGTCTCAAGCCAGATTGATTAAAAAAACAAGCTCAAATTGGTTTTCTAGTTAAGTACTATCCAATAAAAACCTGATGATTATTCCGACTCTCCTGCAGTTTTGCTACTTGACAAAAATTGGATCACAGAAGTGGATTTTTAATCAACAACACCTGGCAGCTGGTTCTCTCAAGGAAGGATTTGATCCTTTTGGCCGTTTCACTTTTCAAAGAAATGAAGGAAAAGCGTGAAACACCAGCGAGAAGCAACAGCTGACATTTGTGACATTTCATTCAGAGGAAAGGCGCCCGGGTGGTGAAGGTGTCACAACAGCAGACATCAGTTAGAGCCACCTCAGCCGGCCTGCAGCTCATAGACATTCTGACCTCCTACATTAGCTGGCATCTTCCCGTGATGGACGATACCCCACTACATCGGGCTATTCCAGCTTCGTTTCTCTGTGGTCGCTGTCTGTGCGCGGTTTAATCCGAGAATACTGGAACTCCTTCTAGGGCTTGCAGCGAAAACTTAGCACATATAAAAGCGTTAACTTTTCCTAACTCACAAGATGACATGAGAAAATGGCCAGGTCAGAGACGACGGGGACACACGGGACCCTGAATCAGCAAACACACTAATGATTTACCAGTTAGGCAGTGGCCTGGGTCCTGAAGCAGCTAATACATTAATTGGTGAATTTAAAGCTGAAGAAAAACAAGAAATGCAAGACTGTGGCTAACCCTAAGGAGTGACATGCATAAGCAACGTTTGTGTATTTCTAATTTGCTGTCATTTATAAAACTCCATGATGATTTCAGGGATGGGGTTAAAAAAGCATCAGACGATTGACTGCTTTTGCCTTTTTCCATATTTAAAAAACAAGCTAGAAAATGGTTTACCTTGGTGAGCTGATTTAAACTGTTGAACTTAAAAAAACGCTTACCAGTAATTGCAGTGACAGGAAATGACTGAGGGAGGGTTAAAAAAATGAGGTGTGGACAGACCTGAAGCAGAGAAAAGAGTAAAACTGCACAACAATGAAATTACCGGCAGCAGAGGCTGGATCTTAAGCTTAAACACACAGGGGAAAGGGGAGGTGGGCTGGGCGAATTAACTTCCAGGACACTCTTGACATCTAGAAGCCAATCAGATTTTCATTAACTGGCAGAGGGACAGGTGAAGCTGGCACAAGCTAATTAACCTCTGGATCGCTCACTGCCAAAGGACCACGGAGGGAAGTTCTGGGATGCCAGGGAAGGAGCGAGGAGAGGGAGATGGGGGATGCCCTGGGCAGAGGCCTTAAGATTGGGAAATTGTGCAGAGGATGGTCAGAGCTGGAAATACTAAAGAGGGGATTTACTGGAGAGGAAGGGAAGAGCGCTCATGGAAAGATGGTTATCTTTGAGGTGCTTTCAGCTGTATAGACTTCAAAATGTGTCTTTTTATGCTTTAAAATATTGAGAAACATTCTCAGATTTATAATTCTGGGGGAAAAATACACAAAATATATAGACGATAAAAAACAAATAAATAAAAATTACAGTTATGTGCATGTTTCTTACCATGAAACGCTGCCTTGGCTGAAGAGCCAGCCTCTGCTGGAGAGGAGCTCTTGGAGCGCGAGTTAAAGGGTGATTGTCTGAAGCACTCGTCCAGGAACGGACTACAGCGAAACACACCGAACAATTAGTCACACGTCCAGTAAACCAAACAGTCATCTTAAAATTGAGAAAAACAAATTGTTATATATATTTTTGCTTCATCTTTACCTGTTTATTCCTACCATGTTACTGTCTTTGTGGTTGTTGGATTTGCTGACCTTTTCTGGAAAATAAATAAATAAAAGTAAAAATTCATTTATGTGTTCTTCTGAGATGACGTGGTAACAACTGATGCGTCGTGTCCATGACAACTGGCAATCAATAACACCAGCTTCAGTGTGAAGGAATTTTCACACAAAATTCACATTTTACATCCACTGTAGAGAACACCTGTAACAGCCTCTGAAGTAGTCTGTGACCTGAGAGGGAAAAAACATTGGGAAGCAGGTCCATAAACATCCACAACCAGCAGAGACACAAACACTATATGATGCTGAATCCTTGAAGTTTAACTTGACTAGTAAATCACAGGTTCAACATGCCAGCAGGAGCGTACCGGCCATCTGGAGGAGAGGGAGTCTCTGTGGTGGGCCCGCCGACCTGTTGGCCAAAAATAAGCCCAACACGAACAGCATGATGAAATGCACAAACAAATATAAAAATAATGTGTAGGGTTTGGTGTTAGACTACCCAGATGGCACGTGTGTCTGCTCCCCTTTACACCTGGCATTAAAAACCATCTCTTTGGGACTGGACGGCACTAAAGCACAGATTTGATAAATCTGCACTAGCATATTTAGCTCATTCCCGACTCGACTGCTAAAAAGTGCTGAGGGCAAGTTGTTGAGGATGTCGGGATTTCGCAGTCAGTCGTACAGTCTGACATCATTGGTTCTTGGATTTAGATCCAACATCAGATGAAATAAGAGCCTGTCAGTGCTCGCGTGTTCCAGGGTGTTCTTGCAGCCTCGCAGCCGCAAAGCTGTGCAGAGCGACATGTTTTGATTTTTATGGTCGTGTTGTGAATGCGCCTCGTGTTAGGAGTTGGATTTAACATTATAGATGCCTCATCTGCAGACAGGCGCCGGCAACTGCACCAACAAGCTTTCTACACGCATTTCAATCATTGTTATTGAAGCTCCATCTAAATACCGACGCATTACCCTCTCTCAGGAAGCGTAAGCAAGTGTACATTAAAAACTACACTTGATAAATAATATGCTGTATGGGATGCCGCTAAAGCCATGGCAACCTTGCATTCAGAAGAATAAACTCTTTATTTGCACTTGTCATCAGAAACACCACGGCAGCTCTGTATACATGCATCTCAAGTGTTGTTTCCAAGGGAGCCATCTCAGGTCTGACAGGGCAAAGTTTGTCAACTAAAAAACTTTCCTGCACCGTGCTTAATCTGACAGAGACTAAGGCCTGAATACAAAGGATTTTTAGAGGCTCCCAAGTGGTGACTAAGTATGTTGTAAGAGCAGCTGACTTCCTAATGGCGGCTGCTGTGGGCGCACACTGGTTCTCTTCAGAATAATGCAGTGAAGACCATTACACAAAACGCCTGAGAATGGAGCCATATGTGTGAGTTCTAAGGCAATGAGTTGAAGTGAATTTCAAAGCTGTAACTATCTCACTACAGAGCGACCTTGCTACTGATGTGCCTCTGAGGTCCTACTGCTCTGGGTAATTCATATTGATTGCTCATTGTGTGACAGCAGCCCACTTGTTCAGGCCCCCCCTCTCACATCTAAACCCAGCTCCGGGGGTGTGTGTGTTGTGGCCAGCAATGCCCTGGTCTCCCTGGGTGGGCACGCCACGTACCCCCGTTGCCCTCTCTACCCTCCTTATACCCCCCCACCTCGCCACTACAACCACCACCCCGCCATGAACACCCCACTCCATCACAGAGCTCGCCAAGGACAGAGGTCTCTTTCCAAGTTGCCATGGAGATGTCGCACGGGAGAAATGTAAAGGGAGGGAAGGGAAGAGCGGGGGGGGGGGGGAGGTACGTGTGCAGCCAAGTGTGCTTGAGCCGGCATGTCTGAAAACGAGTCAGGGGAAGGAGAGAGAGAAGGAGAGAGAGAAGGGAGGCAAGGGGGGGAATTTGTGCAGACACCACTCCCCGTGGGGACTTGTGTCAGTGTGTAACCGTGTTCCAGCAAGACTGAGCAGCAGAGATTGTGGGAAAGACTGTCAATGTGTGAATACATGTAAGAACAAGAGACACGTTTTTAACAGTTCTTGTTCTATATGAAATTTACCTGAGGCGTTCACAGTCCGGATAAAACCGGAGGGTGGAGGGGGTGACGGTTTTCTTTCTTAATCAACCAACATCTACAGCTATCTGCTGCATCAGTGCCACTCTCACAGCCACGCAGGTAAAAAGCACGATGTCGTTAGATCCTGTGTATCCCTGACTTGACTCCGCAGACACCAGAGAACGTAAGTGAAAACGTGTGGTTTTTATGGGGGAGTATTAAAAACTTCCCAAGGTTCACACCGCCACACTGCAGGGGGGAGGGAAGATGAGGGCGACGCCTCCAAGCGACATACCTGACAGTTTAAACAGGAGTTCGGATGCCATTTTGACAGATATGTCCTGGGAGAAGAGGTCTTTCTGGGGACGAGCCAGCGTCTCTGGAAGGTTACTCATTGGCTCACTCTTCTCACTTGCCCCTAAAGTGCTGAAAGCCAGCAGGTGAGAGGTAGGTGGGGGGAGTTCTGCCAAGGGTGGGTCCACCTCCATCGGCTCTGCCTTCACTTTCACCTTCTGGTAATGGCTGTCTTTATTGTTCTCTGCAGGACATAATTACAAAACAAAATTACAAAAAAGTTTATTTCACATTTGTGCATTTTTTATAACACGTTTATTTTGTGCTCTTCACACCAACCATAAGTGTAAAACATGCACAATGTATCAGGCAGACAGCGTGAGAGCTCATGTTTACATTAATTCTCTGCCCCTCAGAAGCCTTAGAATTCTCCTGCAATTTTTCTGTTAACTTTTGCTAATTACTTATTGGGATCACAGGGGAGCTTTAGCGTCTCCCAGCGATCACCTGGTGAGATGCGGGAACACACCCTGGACAGGTCCCCTGGCACATGCAACACTTGCACCCATCCCGAGGGGCAATTCACAGCATTTAGCAACTAAATATTAACATAAAATAGATTTTTGAAACCCCCATTAATGTGCATTTAACAATTACAGTAAATACAGAAACAATGCTATGCCAACCTACTGGATACAGGTGATAAACAAATAAAACTGGAAGGAAGGATGCTCAAGTGCATTAAATGCCAAATAAGAAACAAATAGTTATTAAAACTGTTGGGAGAAATAGAAAAAGTAAAATAAAATCTCTCCAGGACTCTTCTTTCCTGATGCGAAATAAGCATAAAATAAATACGTTACCCTGCATCTGTGTAACCAAAAATATGAATTTGATGGGGGGGGTGGGGAAGCTAGGGACACCACTCTCCATCGATACAAAGACAGCTTATTTTTTTGACTGCAGTGATGGCAGAAGGCAGCCCTTCGGTGTGGTGACAAACAAGAGCAAGACAAAGCAGCGGGGTTGACACGGCGCCGCTGACATGGCAACTCAGCACGATTATGGGATATATGATTTCAGCAGGACACCGGGAAATGTCGGAGGGGGTGGGTAGGAGCGGTGGGAGTGGGAGGGAGATACAAGGCAGTAACCCTGTGATAACCCTGCCACCCTCCCCACATCTCTGTTGAACAAGGCCCCTGTGAGGCACAGAGACAGAACCTATACTATATATAATAGACTATTGTGCCTACGTACATCCATGGGGGGGTGGGGGGCTATCCACTGAATCAGTGTTTGCCTGTACATGTGCTACTGTTTATTGTTAACACAATAACCCCCCCACGCCTCCTCCTTCATGTCCAGGTGTCTGGTTTAATGGTAGCCCTACTAATCCCTTAATCAGGTGGCCAGAATTGGCCAAGAGTAACCTAGGAGAGGCTGATAGAGGGGGCAGAGCAGAGGGGTAGGGGGCAGCGCTCTGTCAGGGTCAACCAGGGGACACGCCAGCTTCCGTCACTAAATTACAGCCCTAATGTCAGAGAGTGGCCTAATATGGATTTAAGAGGATCACATGACAGGAAATAAAACATGTGATTGTAAACACTTTGACTCAGATGGAACAAAAACATAAAATATCTATAAAATCATGACTTCAACATGAAAAAGGAGGAGGCTAAACTGGCTATGTAATGATCATCATGTTTTACATAAAGCATGGATGTGATGTGCTCCCTCTAATCCCACAAGAGCAGCACTTACACAAATAGGAACACCTTAACAATATCACTTTAGCCTTAAGAGGCATATTTCAATATCTATCAAATCAAATTCAACTTACCTGCAAAGTTTAAAAGTTTAAGTTGGACAGTGTACTCGTTGCTTCGTCGGGGTTTCAATTAGAATTTACTTTTTGTTTAGCGAGAATATTACTGCGCATACAAGTGTCCTTGCTCTTCTGGCTGATTCAATTCGATTTAATAGCTCTAATTTCTATGCTTAGATTCATGAAAATCATACGAGGTAGAGAGGTAATATAAGTGGACTTTAAGCACTATATATATGCGCTACTGCTCAACTTTAGAGTCCAAATGGAAGTGACTGGGCTTTGTGCGATGTTGTTTTTAGTGATCAACTTGACCTCAGGTGTCTGTTCCAATCTGCAGGGACATGACAGCCTGTTTTGCCGAGAATATATAGTCGGAGGGTACAGAGCCAGGATAGATTTGTAACGTCACTTAAGACAAAAAGTCACATACCGTTGGTGATTTAATGCACACAGAGTCAATTTATTGCACTGCTGTCATGCAGCACCAAAACGGGAACTTTGACATAGAGACGGTGAGCCAGACAGAAGGAGAGGCAAAGACAGGGAAGAAATTGTCAAAGAGTGCCAAGAAAAGAAGACCCAGGGGTTGGGGGGGGGGGCGAGAAAATGGGATGAGAGAAAAGAGCTGTGGGAGGAAAAGGAGGATGAGGAATGGCTAAAGCCTAAATGACAACGTCTCCACCTCCACCCCCTCTTCCCGTGATCCAGGCCTACCCTTCTCCCTGCTCTGCTTTTCCACATCTCTCATTCCCTACCCCCCATCCCTCTCTTTGGCTATCTCAATCTCTCTATTCTCCTGCTCTCTAGCCGACCTGCTCAGACAGAGGGGTGAAGAGTTCAGGCGCTTCAAAGGCAGCAGTGTGGAGACTGCATGTCATGTGGGAGCCACAGCAGCCTTGCCTGCAGACTTCACAGACAGCTGCTGCTACAATTGATCCTCGACCAGCTCTCCTCCGACCGCGGCTACGTCTGAATTATCTGGAGCGCCGCTCTTGATAAACAGCTCCTTGAAACTAGATGCAACCCCGCACAAACGCATTTGGCACAAAAACTGGCTGGTTTTTAATCACTCAAGGTCAAGGGAAACGAGGAGAAATTACTCTAAAATAATATGTGATTACAGGAACACAAGCAGGAAGCAACGGTAAAAGCAAGGAAAGAAAGGGATAAACCCTGCACCTCTGTAAATAGAACCATCGGCAGTGATGAGAAGAGATGAAAAAAAATTGGAGTAGGGAGGGTGGGAGTAGGAGAGGTCAGCGAGCGGCCACAGTGAGGGGGCACGATGAGGAAACTGTCAGAGTCGTGTAGAGCTTAACATAGAGTAATACGGCACAGTTGTGCCCTACTCACTACCTGCTTATAAACTCTGCTGTGGATGTGCTATTTTGGAGGAAGTTCATTCTTCTTGCCAGAATAAATAATGTTCAATACACATATCACGGATGCAATATTATCTACATTTTCACTGCTCCCTGTGTTTGGTTGCTGGGTCCTTTGTAATCCTGTTTGGCTTTTTCTTCTTTGAACCAGAAGCGTCTTATTTAATGTCTTCTATGTCTTCTTTTGTCACTTCACAGTTGTCGACCAGCACCCTGTAGTTTTGATAGATTTCTTCACCTTCCACTGTGTTTTTGTACTAAACTAACAAGAGTGTGAAAGAGTGAGGTGTTTTTGTGTTAACTGGCCATTAAAATGGAATAAAAAGGTCTTGTTTCCCTTCAGAACATTATCATTATGACATGCTGCAGTAACGTTCTGATAATAAAAATTCATTTATGCAAGAATGTCACAAAGCCCATTTAAATCTGTTATAATAGGTGGTGTCAGTGTTTAGGAAATGTTTTCACTGCTGTTGACTAACCTCTGCAGCTACCTGCAAGGCAGGTGGGCATGCACATGTGTCTCACTGGTACTAGGCGCGGGGCCTAATGATTCATTGTGAGCCCCACAAGCAAAAATACACAGTTGATGTTGAGGACAATATAAATGCAGCACTAGGAGTTAAGCACTAGGAGGAGGTTGGGGGGCTGGAGGGGGAATCAAGAAAACTCTTGAGAGAAAAGGCTAAAACTGTTAATATAATGGACTGACAAAACATGGTATGTCAGTCAACTATGGCAATCTTTCACATGGATGCTAGTTGGAGCTGCCTACCTGTCATTATAAATGGCATTAATTATCACTCAAGCCGCTCTGGCCACTGCTATTATGGATAGTAACTATCACCAGATCTGGTGGAGATAAACAGCTCAATCAATCAAAATGTGAATATTAGAAAAAGGGCCCAGAAAGAAAAAACAACATTTCAGAGAAAATCTGAAAACATGCACAGTAGATGAGAGAGGGTCTGCAAAGAGTCCTCGGAGACATGGAAGGCCTGTTCCTTACCAATCAGATATGGTTTAAGCAAGTACAAAGTGTGATTTCACACCTATGCTGAGGGTGGCTGGATGGTGAGTGGGTGGCACGGCTGTTACCCACATGATGCCAGTCTGCTAGGGCTCCACCTTGGGCCCCGTACCCCCACAGCTATCACCTCCCCCCACCCCCCAACCCCCAGGACAATCCCACTCCCTTCCTTTGACGTCATGTTCCCCTTGCCCTGCAATACCACTGCCCATCTGTTGTGACACGCTAGCCTCTGGCGCCAGGGACTATTTAGCCTGGTGTAATTAGCCCCCAGACACCAGCAGCCTGGTTTTAAGCAGATGTGGGGGAGGCAGCCCCTGCAAGGCGACCAACCAACGTTTGATAAGGACAGGAAAGAAGGGGGTGGGGTGGGGGGTGACCCAGTTAAAGAGATGATGCAATTCATGCTACAGCACAAAATGCAGGAATAATGCCACCCCACACGTTTGGTCCAGTCTAGGAATGAGCTGTCTCCTTCTAGCGAGAAAACAGGCACCTTTAAACAAATGACTGATTAAACACCTCATGTCCTCTATGCGAGTTCTTTATTCAAGCATCTTTACTGTGTCGCTGTGCTCCTGTGTCGCCCTTTACAGGGGGACAGAGAGGGAGGTTGGAGTGCAGACGCCCTTGAACCTCGCGACCATAATCACACGTGACTGGATTGGCATTGACCTTTTCCTGGCTCTCTCCTTTCCTCCTCGCCATCTTCGTCTCCTTCCCTTCCCCCAGGGTCATTTGAGGGTCCGGGTTCTTGTCAAGGCTGTCACTCTAGACAGCCCTCTCCATCTACCACCCCCACTGTTGCCATGGCAATGGACGGCACTTGCGCTCCGAGGACTGTGTGAGGGGGCAGAGGGAGCCGGCGGATGGATGAACGCTGCGGCATCTTTCCCTAACCTAGGTCAACCTTGCGGAGCCAGTGTAAGTGATGGGAGTGGATAAATGCTGGCCATGCAACTCGAGGACCAACACAGGCAAGGTGGAATTTAAAAACTGCAAAAATGTCGGCGCTTGAGTGATAATAAAGAAAAGAATTGGTAGTAAGATTCAGTTAGTCACTCAGATTCTTTTCAGATTTTACAGAATTGTATTTCCGATAGTTTTCTCCCTTTTTTTTCCTCTGTTACTGTTGTAATCGTATCATTTTTTTGTCTTCCCAAAATACTCGCACAAAAGCGCGCACACGCGCGCGCAGGGAAGAGTGACCTGGGGGCAGGCAGTGGAGCAGCACACGTGTAGTACCATTGAGCTCGCAGGAAGAATGAATCACTGTGAACAACAGTCCGCCCAGAGAGAACAATGATAACTGGTGTGTGAGGTGTCTATCAGACACGCACAAACTGGCACAGGGTGGAGAGCTGCGGATGGCTCTACACCCCACTGCGCCGCCATCCGACTGTGATTTGCATGGTAATTAAACACCAGAAAAAACATTTTATTCTCTGGTGTCTGTGTAGGTTCTCATTCTCTGGTGTTTCGCTGTAAACTTTAAGGACATTCACTTCTAGCTGAAACCCCTCCGTATTTTTCTGACAGAAATGGGTAAAGCAGCCCTACTTGCAAATAAGCAAGCCCAGACCCTGCTTATCTTCTAATCTTCTATTCTTCCAAACCAAGTGCTGTTATTAATGTGGATTCAATTAAATTACTTTTAATTAGCTAAATTATGGTCTCTCAAAGTAAAGAACGTGAATGAAGACGGCAAGACGGCGCAAGATAAGCAGTTGCAGAGCTTGTCACTAATGTTTGTACTTGGCATACCTGAATAGCCTAAATAGAGCAAGGAGAATCAGATCTGTTTGTTCTGAAGGTCATGAGAACATTTAAACTATTACAAAAGCAACCATATAATAAAGACACATTGGAGGCAAATAGTAAAATGAAACCATATATGCAGAGAAGGGGATAAGCACACAAAAAAAGGAAGGGGTAAAGAATTTTTGCCGTATCTCATCAACAAGGGTCCACAGACACCATCTGGACCAGAAGTCTCAGAGGAGGAAAACCACCCTGAAGGTGTGCAAAATGCACATTTCAACTTAAGATTGAACAATTTTGCTCACAACACCTATGGATTGGAAAAAGTGAGAGAAAATTTGATAAATGTGTATGCTTTTCTAAAATATAAGGCATCACATGCATCTGAGAACAAGCGGTGCTGTAAATACATTAAAAGAACTACCTGAAAGCTTCATCAGCAGCTCAGATGCAACCTTCATGTTGATATCCTGGCTCAACAGGCTGTTCTTGGGACTTCCTTCCCTTGGCTTCAGTGAGCCTGGTCGCTCTGAGGTTGCTGCAGCTCCTGCTGACCCATCCTGGCAGAAAGTTGCAGGGAAGCTTGGTTGGACTTGGCTCTGGGACTGGGACGATGGTCTCGGGCTCAGTGTTTCCTCCACTTTGGGCTCTTGTTTTAGGTGGAATGGAGACTTAAGAGCTTCCCTCTGGTTAGCCGCTGCAGCCAGAAAAAGCAGAAGGAACGAATGAATAAATTAGTGAATACAATGAATTCAATCAGCAAACATAAGGGGCAGTTTGAAATCTGCTAGCACCAAAATTAAAATGTTGATTACCCATAGAAGAGTATTCCATGTATCATATTTTATCCCATAGCAGTATAGTAAAATATCAGTGAGAGTTTTGTCCGTTCCCCCCCCCCCCCCCCAAATTCTAAATGAATACGGAACCACTAAGTGGCCAACAGTGATTTTTAACAGTGCTGTCACTGCAGCTGACACCACAGTTGGTGAGGTGTGGGCTAACACAGCGGGTGCAACCTCATGACTGTTCTCTTCCTTCGGTCTTCAGGGCATCAGCAACAAATTCACAACTAATTTCTCTCCTCTTTTCTGACTTCACGCCGCTCCCTCCACCTCCCCGTCCAACTGATGTCTTTGCACTGAATTCATCGCTCTTCCACTCTGAGCCTGATTTCCTCATCCCATCTCAGCCTGGACCTTGTCTGAACCCTCTTCGGGTGTGAGGACACACAATTATTACTGTACTTCTGCCGAGCGCGATAGCAATCAGCAGATCTTTATCAACCATCTCTGCTGGATGAAGTCTAGGACGGGGAGCGAACCATCACATGGATCCCTCCGCTCTAAAGTCATCTTTAAGAGAAACTAGGCCACATCTAATCCGCCTAAGATGAATAATTAATAATTAGACATGGAGAAACTTCCGATAGCCGCCAAGAAAAGAACACTGGGGCAAATGCCTCTTTGTGTCTCCCGGGAGATCCCATTAAAAAGAGGTTTATAGAAGTTATACTTTCCATATTTAAAACTAACAAGTGCTGCAAATTCAAGTAAAACTATATAATTTCCTCAGCAAGTCTTAAAAAAACCTAACTCAGCAAACAAATGCAGAGGCTGTCATTCTTGGATGGTCTGCTGTCCAGTCTCCTCTGGCCCCGGCAGAGATCCGTTCCACTCCTCACCCTGCCGCCTCACCTAACATCTCAGGTGAGCACAGGCCCGCTGCCCCCTGCCCTCATCATCAATCTGTGCCAGCTACAGCCTCTCTGATTAATGATGATCTACGCTGAAGGGATAAAGGGTGGGGGACACTGGATACAAGGTTCAAAAAGGGGACAGGTGTTACTGGTTTGGCCACCCATGCGGTGCCACAATGCAATAGCGCAACAGTGTTGTGGGTTGCTTCTGCACTACAAGGCGGGGAGAAGGGTGAGTTGGGGGAGTCAGCGAGGGGAGAGGGGGCGGAGGCTGCCGGTGACCTTCAAGTTCAGGGGCAGTGGCACGGGGTCGCACGCAGCACCAGCTGGAAATGTCACACCATCTGATGTCAGCAGGCAGGCTAAGTATAACCTGGTCAGCACCTGGAAGGACGTCCTCTAATGAGAAGCGTGTTGGGCCATGTTGGATCAGACAGGGACAGCACACTTGGTCACCATGCAAACACACATAAAAATACACTATCCTATTTGACCACACTGGCGTTAACTCTGTAGAGGCATCGGACAGAAATGCCAGACTGTATTTGGGAATTATAAAAACTCTGGGCTGCACACAAGCTAGCTATACAGACACAACCTAGCTTTTTAGCACATTTTCAAAGGTAATTTTTTTTGTGGCCTAACGAGGACAAACTCAACCCTGGGAGTCACATTCACGCAACCGTGACTCAACTGACCTTTTGGATTGTTGCTATAAATAGGGTGTGTTTCTACCTACAATCCATATTACAGAGCCCGATGAATTATTTAGTAGTCTAATCTAATCGGCGTGCTTTTGTTCCGTAAAGCTGATGGTTCATTGGCGATTCAGCTTACTTTGTGGCATGTTTTCTATCCAAATTTCATGTTCGCAGCGGCATCACAAACATCTGGTCTCCAGCCAGGGCGCCGTGTTAAGTGAAGAGATTTGTGGAGGTAATGGGATATCTTTGGGTGACTGGCCATCTCTTCTCTGCACTTCCTGCCTGCATGAGGACGTATCAAGGCCAATGTCAGCTCCCTATGCATGATACTGTACGGCTGCTTCGAGCTCAGCATTAACTCCGCCATCGGTTTGTCTCCATGTCATCACAGCCATCTGACACCTGCCACCATTGCCGTCCCCTTGCCCACTTCTCTCTCTCCTTCACCACGCTTTACTCATCCTTCTCGCTGCCAGGCGCTTGTCCGCTCCGGCTCACCTTTAGCTCCATGGCTCAGACTGCCGTCAAATAACTTCATTAGCTTTCAACCTCTGTCACGTCGGCATGCTCCCCCTCTGACAATTGGCTGCTGTTTTATCACGGTGGGAAAAAAAAGGCGCAGGGACCAGCAGGGCAGGTTGAGAACCCAACAATAGTTGACAGTGTGCTAGACACCGAGCACTGATACTGATGGCTGCAGTGGGGATGTATCAACCAAAGGTTACACACAAAAAGGCCTGCCTGTGTCTGGTCATGCATAACTAACAATCGGAAGAAATAAAGACAAATCAAAACCTACCAAAATGTAAAATATTATGTTGATTTAGTAATAACAGTTTGAATGACTCTCTGCTCGTAATTGTGCGTACTTGTATTTTCTGAGATGTGAATATGAAAATCTCCAATACCACATGAAAAAAATCCTTAAAAATACTCCATATTTGTGATAAATAATGCCCAAGATTCGTTTTTCCGTGGCAGAGCACTGCATGCGAAATGCTCCAGATAACCAGATAAATAAGACAACTGCAGATGCATCATGACAGATGCAACACCTCCCACAACCCCCTGCATGCCAATTATTCACACCCATCCGGGGTCAAGCTCGTTGTGCCTGTGTCACCGCAGCAGGGGAGTGGGGGGGTGGGGGCTGATGTATGAAGGGGGTGCGGTGCCCACTGTCATTATTAACTCTGGGTCCACTGGGCACAGGGTAGGAGCTGTGAATTTCAAAGTGCCACAGTGGCTTTCATCTCTGAATCAAAATGTGGATCACACTGGATAGCTACCGGTTGTGGCAGCATGCACGGATCCGAATCAAAGGATATCAGTATAAGGCTCAATGGAAAGCAGGGCAACCCAAAAAATAGATATGCTTATTATGTCAGGGGTCGGGAGGAGTTCACTGGCTTTTAAAGCCTGGGGAACTGGAGGCAACTCCCTCTTCACCGCTTTCTGCCCTGCTTGCTGTCACTTAATCTGTCGACTTTTTTTTTTTTTTTTTTTAAATCTTTCAATCTCTGTGTTCATGTACGGCCCCAGCTCCGCCACTGCTTCCTCTCCTTGGGCCTCGTGGGACTGAGACTCTGACACAGCAGTGTAAATGCAGGAGGATGAGCCACTCCTGTGTGCATTCAGAGTTTGCTTGGAGGTCAGAAGAAATGGAGTCTAAAGGTCCCAAGAGGAAGTTCACCTCAGGTTGCTACCGGGCAAGATCTGAGACCAGATCTTCCCAGTTTCTATATTTAACTCAAAACCCCTAAAAAGGGAGACTTTTGTGATCAAAGAAGCAGCATTCATTAAAACTCACCGACATCTCCTCAAATTCAACATCTTCTCATCCTCTCTTTTATATCTGACCGTACTCCTTGAACGACGCACTGACTAAGATGTCCGCCACTTGACACTGGACTGACATTGCGAGGAGCCATTTTGGCTCCCCTGGGACTTGCTTTGGCTTGATTGTGCAGTCTGGGAGTGAAGTGCGGCTGCCACCCGGGGGGCATCCATGTGGAGCCGGGGCATGTGAGATTGAGGGGGAGTTAACTAAGTCTGCCCATTCCCTGCGCATCCTGGCAGGGTCACAGGATGGTGCTGAGGGCGATAATCATTTCAAATTATAAATTCCTTTTTAATTATGAATTATGCATACATTTTTAATTAATCTAATGTTCCCAGGGTTTTTTCCCTCCCATCGTCACTCAAGATCTCAATCTAATTACGCTGTATTAAGCAGAAGAGTGGCAGGCATAGCCTCGACCCTGATGCTAAACCTTCGGTCCACCTTTTGCTATCAATCTCGCCACTGCCTCCAAACACATGCTTTGATATTTTGCAACATGGAGAAATGCATCTAAACACAGCCTGGGCCTCGTGCACCTTAGAGCAGCACGTTTGCAAAGTTTGTGCAAATAATGCTGCATCATTATTTTGTAAAGGTTAGGAAAAAAATGTTCATAATCAAAGACAGAATGTAAATTACATAACACTTTTTTCCACAGTTTATGAGTGGAAAATATTAGTGTCCTAATGACCAACAGTCGCACACAGATGGTGGCCAGCTACACGGCATTAAATCCATAAAAGCCTGAACGGGGAAAGGAATTCAATTCTAAAACATCAGCTACTCTTAAAGAGCAAAAAACTAGAAAAACCACGCGAGCGCAGACCTCCGCCGTGGTCAGTATATAGGGAGTAGTAAGGTTCATAACACACTAGGTTGCTTTATGATTGAAACCCCCTGGCTTTGATCTTTGGAAGATCAAAGGTCAGAGTCTCACTGGAATCCAAAACATCACCAAAATGTATTTTTCCTGTTCCTTGGCCCATTATCAATATTTCCTGAAAAATTTCTTTAAAATCAGTTCCTAACCTTTGAGTTATTTTCATAAAAATCAGACAAACACTAGCTGTCATGTAACCTCCTCATTTGGCAAAAAAACAAAAAAAACAAACAGGTATGATTCTTGAATTGCATTAAAAGTAGGTGTATTTTTCCTATCTTGGGATTTGTGCAGCACATGTTTTGGAAATAGCCTCTCTCTTTGGATGCTCTGAAAACCAGCCAGGTCAGTGACGCCATGTTGACCCTGCTTATGGTTTACAGCAAATTCATCTTCTTCCCGTCTTTGCTTTAGATCAGCTGTTATTGGTCAAACGTTTGAACCCCGTAACAAGACATGAGGTGTGGGAGGAAAACAGTAATGACTAAAGAAAGTACTGTTGAGGTGCCTTGAGCAGATCACTAAAGCCGCTTTTCCACTACAACAGGGTATCGCCTTGCTGGTAGCCGTTAATATTTATTTTGTCAAATTAAGAAATACACACTGTCGCTGTTGCAGTGTTTTAAAAATGGCGGGCTTGAGTTTCCTGAAATGCGGCACATCCTCTGGCCAATCAGAGCCTTACCAGTAGGACCTACGCGGCACACCTGGAACCCCAGTGGAAATGTGGCAGTAGACTCTGATTGCTTCAATGATGATGGTGTTCATCACTGAATCAATAAATGGTTGAAAAATACAAAAAAATATGACTGTAAGGTGCTTCTTTCATGACACAGTTGGAGAGTCACGTCTGCTAATAATATACACAGTAACAGACTGGGGTTCATATGCAGAATCCTCACAGACCAGTTTCAAATGGAAGCCCCCTCAAGTCATATTTTAAAAAGCTAGAAACAATATTCTCAGCTTTCCAAAAGACCCAAATAGACTGGCAGATTTTCTTATGTGAAGAACATCTATTTTCGCAGGACTTCATTGTGCACTTCTGTAACAGAAACGGCAGCGGTTGAGGTCCCGGACTGACCCCTGAGAAGCACCTATATAGCAATCAGGTGTCAAAGTTAGCGTCCTCTGTGTTTATACCAGTGATTGCATCAGTTGGCTGGATTGGTTAGTGGAATGATCTAAGCCTTTGTCATTTTCTGTACATAAAAAGCTACCTCAAATCTTTTTAAATGTATTGCACAGCACATTTACATTTACAAACTATGGCTGTCAAGGCTCGTAACAGCGAGCAAGCACAGAATTCTTGGAGCATATTGTAGTTGTGAAAAGGCTTAAAGGTTATGGCCTACTTTCCTATTATTCTCATGGGAAAAGTACAGAATCCAAGGTCATGAATATCCCTGTGCATGTGAGTGATGGCATTCATGATATTCTCCATATGCACAATGTTGAAATTCTGAAAAAACAACAATTCAAATAGCATCTGGAAATGTGCATATGACCCATGCAACATCTTCTGGCACAACTTATTTTTCTAGTCAGACAGCTTAACATTACAGTTAGAAACCCTAACGCAATTATGCGTTAGCATCTGTCAAAAGTTACAACGGTCTATTCACATCATCGTCTCCCATTGTCTTAAAATCACCAAACAAACACTTTGCAGACAGATACTGCAGCCTTGACCTGAAAAAATAAACATAAAACTGTTTACACATCTTACAAATGTTATTTTTGGTGACAGTGGAGAATCAAAAAAAAAAAACTTAAGGCAAAAGGGGAGACGAAATCGCGCTTAAGATCAGAACGCCTGTCTTCACGTTCAAAGCAAAAAAAGTGAAATGCTGGGGCAGAGAGTGCAACTTCACTGACTGGAGTTCCAAAGTCAAGTAGAGAAAACAGCACAATAAAGAAAACAATTATGCATGAGAAAAGTCAAGCCGGCTCAAACTGTTTCTCTTTGTATTTGTTAAAGATAAGTACATAATACTGGGCAGTCTGACATTATTGCATATGAACATTTTATTTAAAAAGTGTTATTAGGCTCCCATTTAGCTCTAAAGCCAAATGTTTAAATAAATGAGTTAATGTAATTCTTATACACAATTAAAAAAAAAAGCTGTAAATGGCTGTAAATGTCATGATGGTTTTAAGGTTTTAAGATTTTCTGGTTTCTTCAATGATAGCATTCTGAATTGTTTAGGAGCAGAGAAGAGCCGAGTAAAAAAACAAAAAAACAAAATAAACATTTCAAAAGGTTTGAACTCAGTTTGTCAAGTTTAACATGAATCAACGTGCAAATATACATATGAATTCAATGCTAAATAAAAACTTCACATACCTGAGAGTTTCATAAGCAGGTCAGTGGCGGTCTTGGTACTGATGTCAGGGCTGAACAGGGAGGCGGTGGGGCCACTGGGACCACTGGGACTGGATCGGACTCCTATCCCCACCCCTGGTAGATCCAAGGAATTTGCAATGCTGCCAGGACGGTCCCTGCACATGCTGAAGGGTGAGAGCATGGAGAGATCTCTTTCCTGCGGCTCCTCCTTGATGTGGATGTGATTGGAGGAGGCCTCAACTGGAGACGACGTCTGCTGCTGAGTGTCTGACTGCAGCGGGGACATTTCTGTCCCCCTCAGGTCCGCCAAGCCACTGTCACCCATCAGGGAGCCTTCGCCCTCCGTGTCAGTGGTCAGCTCCTCCTTCACCTTGACTTCTGAACGGGGGAAGTGCTGGTGGCAGCGCATGTGGAGCTTCAGGCTGAAATGACGGGAGGAGGTAAAGGGGCAAAGTTCACACTGGAAGGTCTCGCCCCGGTCCTGGTGCTGATGTACCTGGAAAAAGGAGAACGGTTAAACTGGACTTACAGTATTTATGCAATGTTTTTACTACAAAAGCTCTACTCTTTTCTGCTAGTCCATGCCACACTCCGAACTGTCTGACCACCTGCTTGCAGAGCAGGGCTAAAAATGTGAAAAATATGACTTGTTTAGGTGGACTCTTCCTGTCTTTGAGATGGTGATTTTTGACAGTTACAATAGGCCTAAAATAAAAATGATGTAACTAGGGGATGAGAAAAATTGCCTCACCTTCATATGGGACTTGAGATTGTCTTTGCGAGCACAGCGAAAGGGACACAAGGGACACTGGTGGCTTTTCAAGCCCGTGTGGATGACCATGTGTCTCTTCCAGTAGCTCTTGCGTTTGATGACCAGTCCACACACAGGACACTGGAATGGCTTTCCACCATCCTCAGGGGAGCCTTGATGGTGCAGGAGAACATTGTTACCACTTACAGGAAACAATCAGTGAGCCTTAAAAGCAGGTATTTAAGTACACCGTTTCCCAAAATACACTTGCTATATATGCCTTTCTAAATATAGACAACGTCATTGATCTGGAAACAACTACACTACAACTAATGGTTAAAAATATCAAGAAGGTATGCCATACTGAGGCAGGAGAACAATGGATTTTAAACTCACACTCTTGATTATTGTTTTTGGCTTCATATCCGGCATCCATTACTGTTTAATTGGTCTTATTAGAAAGAGGCATGATTGCATTACAAATTCTACATGGGGCTGTCAGGACGGCTTCATAAGTATTCCAGTGCCGTTCCTTGAAAAACATCTGGTAATCAGTGTTTGGTGAAATTACTGTGCTCAGCCATTCATTGACCTAAGGTGTAAAACCTCGAGACTGCCTATTTGCAACAATAAACTGCCATCTGCGGCCCAACCTCTCTGCACACTGCACAGGATCACAAAGCAAAAATGACTTCAGCCTGAGCTCAGTAAAGCAGAAACAGAACAGGGGACAGGAAATGCATAGCGTAGGACCTTGATTTTAATACTTTAAGTATGTTTTCCCCGTCACTACCACCCTGTTAAAGAAAAACAGAATAAGCTCCTCTTTCACATTCACACCGCACAACAATAGGTGCAGTTTTATAGTGGAAGAGGGGACAATAAAACAAGACATGGCAGTCAATAATCAAGGTCACATTTTTTTCAGTCCAGCGAGCAAACAACTACCTGCGTTTTTACGCGCGGTTCGACCTTGACGCTTCAAGGGTTAGAGCAGAACCCCTTTTTAACATGCAGATCACACAATATTACATCCACTGCCTTGTCTGTCTGAAGTCAATTGGATCCAGCCATTTTAGATTTGGTGGGGTTGTGACCCAAACCTCAAAAGTGCCCATCCATCTCCTTGAAAACATTCTGTTCCTCCAAATGCCTACTTAGTAAGGGTGTGCACTCTGAATTGTTCCACCATCCTGTGAAAAAGCCATATATTTTTTTTGGTGTACCCTTGTTTGGGTTATATGTCTGTGCAGGAGTACACACTTAGGAAATATACTGCATGGCCCTTTGTGAGTTACTGAGAGGTGGTGCATGAGAGGGAGAGCAAAACATTTAGTGTGTGTGTGTGTGTGTGTGTGTGTGTGTGGTGCGTCTGTGCATCTGTATCCACTCAGTGGAAAGTATGATGTGTTTGGCCTCAAGTCTGCTGTGCTGATCAGTGCAGAGGGCTCTGGTTAGTGGGGGTTGAAGCCAGGAGGAGGCTGCAAAGATGGATATGGACTCTAGGGCTCCCCACTGTGCAGAGTGCACACTGACAGCCCCCTTTTGGCAGCGCGCACATCCGAGCACAAACGGGCTGGTTTGGGAAGGCAGTGAGGTCTCAGCCTAAACCCCCCATTGAGCCTACAGACCTTTTCCCAGACTGGAAGGCCAGCCAGGGCCGTTTCCTCTCGACCACGTTCTCTGCTCGGCTGACAGTTAAGCTGTGGCAATGCTCCACGCTACTTCAGTGCCAGTAAAGTGAGAAGTAAACCATTACAAGACGAGAGAAAACATGTCAGTGAAGTGCAGAACTGACATGTTTTCTGACAGGATTTTTGCAACGGGTAAAACATAATATACCGGCACACAACCACAACAAAGAGACTTGTTTGTTGCAGTTGCTAATCCACTGCAAAAATCCACACTGCTTTTAATCAGTAGTAAAAATGAACATGTATTTAATGATCGTTTCTTTCGAATTTCAGGTTCAGAATTTTAATACTATTATCAACAAAAGGTTCTCTGCTAATCTGCTAGCATAAACTGTGTGATGAAAGGAAACTCAAGCATTGTGCTATAGGTTTTAGGCATCTAATCATCACGACTAATCATCAATCAGTCAATCAGTGAGAGTTATGAGTTTGTTTTATAGTTATTACTGAGCTTTACCCGTCTGGCTGCTGGGTTTGCCTCTGGCCTTTGGAGTAGACGGCAGTAGCAGTTCTAGGCTCGGTGTGGGGGTTGACGGTGTGGAGGCCTTCTGGTTTTTGTCCAGTAGGGGCTTTACATCCTCTTGGAGGACAGCGGCAGTTGCCAGAGAGGGACCATCCTTCTTCTCTGCCAGAAGGTTACCAGCTGCCCTGGCCGCCACCTCTTTGAGCAAGGCAGCAGAGGAGGTCATTGACACAAGAGAGAGAAAAGAACTGGCGGAGGCTTGGTGGTCGGTAGCAGCGGTGGATGTTGACGAGGCTTGGCTCCTCTCGCTGACTTTCTTGGAGAGTGCAGCAAGGGTAGAGCTAGCCGATTGCGGGCTAAACGGAGAGTTAAAGGCATCGAAGCGCACCACATCATCTCCTCGGCCACCTCCACCAAGGGCAGACACCCCTGACGAGGCAGAGGTTGATGAGGACGACGATGTCGTCGAGGAGACCACGGCGTTCTTGTCTTGAAGCACAGCATTTGCTGCTGCTTTTAATTTCTGGATTGCAGAGTCCGGGGACAGGCTGGAGCCGCAGGGGGTGGAGCAACTGACCGGCGGCCACTTATCTGCAACGCCTGCCCACACAAAGCTGCTGCCGTTGCTAGTCGTGACAGAGGTAAAGGGGTCGAGGGGCTCTTGCTTAATGTTGGTGATTGAGGGTGCCAAGGAGGCTGGTGATGCTGAGCCACTGTTGTTGTTGGCCAGTTTTCGAGCAAGAGCACTTAACTGCTGAGCGTGGTGGGAAGATGGGGAGAGGGTCAAAGGCGGGGCTAAACCTATTGGAGGAGACTCTACTCCTGCACTTCCCCGGGATGATCTACTCAAAGGATCCCCAGAGTCAAGTTTTAGCGAGCCAGCCTCTAGGAGGCGCCGCAGGTTGCTGCTGAGGGGTTTTCCCAGAGCACGAGATGCTGCTTCGCCATACAGTGACGACACTACAGAAGAAAGAGTGTCCTGGGCCGTAACTGCGCCTCCATCAAGTCCAAGAAGTTCCAAAGAGGCACGATGGACGGGTGTGGGGCAGCCCAAGGAGCTCTCCCCTCCACAGGTATCTGTGTCTGCAGAGCCGGCACTGACCCCAGGTCGATCTTCAGGAGAGGAGCCTCTGGGCAGGAGGAGCTCATCCTGGGTGTCGCCATATGACGATGACTCCGAGCGGGTGTCGGAAGCATTCCCAAACCAGCCTTCCTCCTCCACGGGGCCGTCATCAGGCCCTCCTTCTTCATTGCTGTCCAGATCTGGAAGAGATGAACACCACTTAAGAACGTGGAAACAAACACCGTTGATTTAAGCATCATTTAAATAACTAGAAATAGTTCTCACTAAGAAATGAACAGAGGGCCCCATGTGAACACTAGATATTGTTTACCACTGCAGCATTAGCACTACAATATTTCCCATTCTTGCTTCTATGATACTGCAGTGCATTTAGCGACCTGTAGCACATGGAATCCATGCTGAGATTGTCACTTTCAACACTTATCAACACAGCTGCTTTTTCTCCCAAATCACATAAAACTCGAAATTTACTTCTTTTGCAATATAATTCCTCAGGGTGCACCCAAGATGTTTGAGTAATTTAGATTTTCCTGTCCTTTTTTTAACCATGTTTTTCCCACAATTGCTCTGGAAGAGCCTAGTAAATGGGTTACCATGACAACGAGTCCTTCTGGGAGGCTAGACAGCAAAGATTAGGGTAATGGAGGTTACAGAACTAGATTAATATTCATGAGCCTGCAGATACCACCGGGGAGCCAATAAGGATAGGGTTAAGGTCACCAAGGGTCATTAATATACACTTCATGTATCAATATTCATAAGCAAAACATTACAGCTTGCCAGACAAGGGCGAACAAAGAAAAGTGAATATTCCTAATACATATTAACAAACCTCCATAAGAATTCGTCAAGCCTGGATAAAGCAAAATGCAGCAAGCCTGGATAAACAAAATGTCAAAACTGACTCCCCCCCCATCTACTTTATTGTAGAAATATCCAAGAAAAAAAAATATTTTACAAAAACACACCATGCAATGTAAGAATTATTACAAATTGTCTCACATACAACAAACAGACCAAAAGCCTGTCTTCACCCTCATGACCCAAGCCTGGTGGGCCTGTTGTCTTTGTAGGCGAAGGCAAAATGGTTGCCATGGCAACCCCATCCGACAACCTGTTGGCATCATTAGAGTTGGCTGACATCTGGTCAGCTGTGGTCCTCAAAGGTGACCACAAGCACATCTTACTCTCCGAATGCTGCCCTCTTGATGGAACAGATATCAAACAGGGTTCACACACGTTCGTGTCTTCTTTATGTTCCTCGTAGTCCTTTTACAAAAAAAAAAAACAAGTTTCATGTGTCAAAAATCAGCACAAAGGCTTCTATTGTTATATGCCCTTGTGTCCTTTGCAAGAGATCTGTGAACTCTAAACTTGATTAAAAACACAATAGATTATGTAAAATACTGATGACACAAAGAGAATAAATGACCCTTTTCATTCTGTTGTGAAGGTGAATGAAAATGCCATAATACATTGATTATGGAACCAATTTGCCATGCTCCTTGAAGCCATTTTGCCACCTGAGGAGGGTTAACAGGAAAGAAAGAGAGTAAGACAGAGAAAGAGCCATTGAGTCATGGGGGGCAGGGCTTGACCCATTTCCATGTGACATGCGAAAAGCAGCAAGAGCCACTAATGGCCGTAATGTAGTTAGAGGGAAATCACTAGATTGCTGACCCAAGGTCTGGGCTTTGAGGCTGACCTCTGTTGTAACTGAGGTTCGCTCTTAAACCTCGGGCTAAGGTGCAACCGAACGCAACACTACACCACGAGGCTTTCGCAAGAGTGCTACAGTGCACTGATGCACTCCACTACTGTGGCTTTGTGTGTCACAGGCGAACAAACCCGGAGGCGGAATGACATTTTACAAGGTCGTGGTCTTCAGCCCAGGCTCTACGGGGCCTACATCTGAGCTGTGTGCAGCATGTCCACCGCACGTATGGTTTTAAACACGTGCACACTTTTCTTTACACCACCAAGGATGTGATTTAATGCTGGAGTCCACCCCTGCAAGCATTCAACTACTTTTCCCTTCTGCACAGTGGCTAGCTCAGCAACAGTAACTGCGACGCCCTCCCACCGCCACCCATACCCCCCTTTCCTCGGAGTGATGGAGGCACAGAGTTACGGGCTGAGGCGGCGAGCGTCTGCCTCTGCGAGGGAACCATTTAGCGGTGTAATGGTGGGGATGACTTGCATGTTGAGACAAACAGCTGCGGGGTGCTCAGCAGTCTGGATCTGTTATCACTCACACATGGGTGATTCAATGGTGCAAGAGAATGCCTCCGTGGGCCACAGTAAAGTATAACGTCGCCGTATTATAAACAATCAGAATAACAGGCTGCGACAAGTCAGGGTGCAAGCAGAGGCTACGTAAAGAGCAGATCATGATGCTGGGAAGCTATGTAGCCTAAAACGCCTTGAGATTGAACAGAGAGGTACAGTCAGCAGCTAAAAATATTCTGATGTTGCACCTCTGTGACTTACTGCGTTTGAAAAGCTGTGTTGTGTTAACCTCACACAGGAACAGACGCAAGGCTCACAGTTTGCAACTCCAGTGAAACCCAGTGGACATTACAGGTAGCGTACTTGTTCATTGTTTCAGCGGATGGTGCCGTCAACAATCTCCATTTGTGAACTTGGCAGGATTATTTTGGATGGGGCTTTTCTAGGTCAGAGAGTCGGTGCGTGTGTGCGTGCATGTGTGTGTGTGTGTGTGTGTGTGTGTGTGCATTCAGTACATGCGAGTGCTGTGCAAGAGTCAGCCAGATTTTACTGTCACACAAAACGGTGGCTGGTGAAAAGCGAGGGCACTTCAGTGAAGGTAGGTCAGGGGGTCAGCCACCACATGACTTGTGGAAGGCTGCTGACTAATGTCTCACTCTTACTTGCACACGCATGCAAACACACACTCCTGCACACACAGACAAGGCTATTCTGTGACTTAGCCAGGCATGAAAATTGGCCTCAATGACCCCAAGCCTGACCACGGTATGAGGAGTGGGGAGAAGACGGGAAGGCTGAGGAAGGAAGGGATAAATGGAGGGATAGTTAAGGGAGGGGTTGATTTGACTGGGCTGGAAAGAAGAGGAGGCCATTAGCCGATTAAGGCTGGCCGGGGTGCATCGATACTGTGCTGATGTCAAAATGAGAGTCATGCCCATGAGCCACTATAACAAAGAGTGAGAGAGGCTGTGAAAGAGGGAGCACAAGCTTGAGAGAGGTAATGTAGGTCGGCAGATCTCAAAGGCTGCACTGACCACACAGCTATAATAAAAGACAGTCTCAACATTGTGACATGAGTATAGCGTAGCACTAAAATGATTAGGCTTGGACCTCCCCCGCCGCGTGCAGTGTCCACAACCAGGATATCAGGACTTAGGTAGGAAGGCAGCAGTATGGAATTAGCAACGAAGGAGCAATGGCGGTAATTAAGTTTTCGGCTAGACCCTGACGGGGGTTGCCACAGCCATGGGCAATGCTAATGAGCGCGCACGGCGGTGGTCAGGGCTGCCTTATTAGTGTCTGCTGGACAATATGGTTAGAGAGACGCTCTACTGACAGACTCATGTCTCTGCAAATGTCTGACAGTTCTCCTGAGGAGGAACGTGATTCCATTTATATGGACGCTGGATCCAGATCACTTCCATTATCGCTCCCTTCCTTGATCTCCTTCACAACTTTTTTCATCTGGTATTATGGCTCCCGTCCTCCTCTTCCCCATTACTCCCGTCTTCCAGGAATGTAACTCTTAAAATAAATAAGACACAGATAAATAATTTAAAAAAAGATGTCTGGATCACGTACATAACCCTTTAAATAATATATATGGCATCAGTCTGTTAAACTGCTTTTTTTTGTAATATCGACATAACTTTACCAACGTATATATGTTATTTCCATTTTTTGGAGGCTGATGAAGCAAGTCGTCAATCACAGGGAAAACTTCTTTTTAAATGTTTAAACTTGTTACTGTGGCTCCAGCGTCGGGAGGTCACGTCACTTTAAAAGCCTACCCTAAATAGACTCTTTTAACTATACTGTACTTTTTCATACCTTGCATAAAAGCACACATGTGCACCCAATTATGTGGTAGCTGTGAAGGCCGACTGTCAAACATTGCCCTCGTCATTATTTATGTTGTCTTGATGGTGCTTTCAAACAGGAAAACCTACATTTTCCAAGTTCCCCCTCCCTTCTGCTGATAATGTGTCACAAAGACAAAAGGAGTCCATCCTCTAGCTGGATTCTGAGGTGAGATGATATTCTCACAGGGGATCAGAGTTCAGGCTATATATATAATGGTGGTTGAGTCGTATTGAAATGTAGTGCAAATTACCATCTGTGTATTTTCAGCCATGGCCTTCGTGGTTTGTGGGTACTTTGGGCAGTATGCCAGAGGTGAAACGGGAAGGAGAAGTGTTCCTTGAAAAGAATGAGACAACCTAGAGCCCCAGACCTCAGAAATACCTTTTGGCAGATGAAGTGCACTTTGCTCCCAGTTTATTTTTCTCGGACATTTTAGCAACTTATGTTTAATTAATTAAAAAAAAACAAAACAAAAAAAAAAACAGCAACTTGTTTATAACCTCATGCGTCATCGAGCCCGTGGATCTAAAGGCAGTAGTTGTGCAACGGGAGGTGGTACATGCATTGTATTGACATAAGAATGGTTGTGATGAGACAGCAACAGATTAGTGATTTCAGCTACGTTTCCACTAAGCAACAGTAAACCATGGTGGAGTATGGATTGGGCTGGCACACTGGATCT
>CM027089.1:2540505-2548483 GCA_015343265.1 Pao palembangensis | reverse complement strand
TGCAGACACAGGAACCAAAAACCTCAAAGGCAGAGGTACCAGTTAGTGACAGCAGGACCGTCCATTCATCACCAACGCCTAATCGTCCATGGTTAAACAAGATTACCGTCATCATTCACTGATGTGATATGGAGAGATGATCATCAGATGCGGTAGCACTTGATGAGGAGGATACTCAAGCCTCTGAAATAGCCTGGCGTTTTTCTCAGTAGCGCCGCTGATCTTATGGGTTTTCCGTTGGTGTAGCCTGCTCTTGTCGCCCATGAACAGACCTCCAGCCCAAGAAGCAGATGATGCCGTGCCGCCAGCGGATCTCGCACATTCATGTCATTTAGTTTCCTAAAAAGGTGCAGCCGTCACACCGTCGTTTTATGGATTGAGGCTGTGCTGAAGGATTTTCCTTTAAAAGCAGGGCACATTTTGATTGCATTCAATAACAGTTATCACACCACGGAGGAGTTATTTAGCGGCTTAGCATCAGCCGGTCCCCTCCACGCATTCGCGATTTGAAGAAAATTCTGCTTTAAGTGCAACTAAAGGGGAGAAAAATGTCCAGTCTTTAGTACAGAACAATACAGCGATAATAATAATAAAAATAATGCTAGCTGAAGCTGAATGGTGAATGGTTTATAATGACACCTGATTTGAAACTTCACTCTCAGCCGATTGTGGAGGGAAAAATACAGCATTCAATACTTCATAATTCAGGTATTTAATACATTACCATGGAAACCATCTGTTCACGCAGATCCTGGACCACTGGATTGTTTTAACAGGTCAATTCAGGCAGAGGAAAGAGAAATATTCACATTTAAAAGTCTCAGTCATCCCAGCAACCACTGAAGCAAGCGCGAGGAATGTACGATGAAAATTCTGCCTGTTAATTGACATGATGATAACTGAGCTGAATATTTTTGTGTTCTGACCTTTTTGGGCTTCTTAGTTCTCCTGTAATTGGTTCTGTTTTGAGAGTATTAATGTCTGAAGTCTATCAGAAAACCACCAGGCCACTCAAGCGGTAAGGGACTGTTTAAAATACCTGAAACCGTTTTTAATGGAACGTTTTGAATGATGAAGAGGAAAGAGCTCTCTGACAGATGACAATATTTCTGTGTAGCAAAAAGGTCGGAGCTTTCTGGTTCAGGTTGTGGAGAGTCACAGATGAGAAACATGAAAATGGCTCTTTGTAGCTCTGCTGCAGGTTCACTTGTGCCTCAGGTATTTCACAAAGTTTCAACAGAATCTCCACGTAAGGACCAACACACACATAAAGGTGAGGATTGTAGCATTGATTTCATTGTCTGACAGACCAGTGAGACACCAGAGGACCTAAGGGAAAACGGATGCTGTGGGTCGTCTCAGAACTTGGGGTTGATGTTCAACAGCTGCTGCTCTAACACGGCTGCGTTTGCTGTCCCTGCTGAAAATTCAGGGGTTCCGTACTCAGCTCTGATTGCTGCCTGGCTCCAACGGGGGGATTTGGACCCTAAAGTGGTCACACATGGACGAGCGAGAGGAAGGATTCTGTCTGCTGGAGGGAATGAGAATCAGCCGCAGACATCAGCTGTCTCCTCTTGTCTCAGATCATTTTCATTTAGCAGATATTCAAAGTAGATGCTCAAGATTTTTGTGCGTGTGTCTGTGCATGTGTGTGTTTGTGTCTGTGTGTTTGCGCGCGCGCGCGTGTGTAATTGGTAATTCTGATGGGTTTGCTGGATCATTCACGAGCAAAACAACTGCAACGGACGGCTGAACAAACCCATTACTCTGGCTCAGTGGTTCTGACACGCACATACATGCATGCGCACACATACACACTCTCTCACACACACACACACAGTCTTCAGAATACTACATGAGCAGTCTACAGTATAGACTCTGTGGGAAAAGGCTAGTGAATGAACCAGGTGTTGGAGTGGAATAAAGAGAAAGTTGGACTGGAGACGACCTGGAACCGAGCTGGAGACTGAGAGGGTTTATTCCCGTTAAAAGGGGACAGGACGCTTGGCGGAGGAGCTGTTGTCACCCTCACTGCTTGTTGTCACCACTGAGATTGAGTCGGTACAATATTCCCAAATTTGCACCATCACACACAAACCTACCTGCCATTAAGTGTCATCTAGAGTTGTGTGCGAGTGTGTGAGCGTCAGGTTTAAAGGGAAGGTGTGAGCATTAAATTGAGCGATGAAACTCTCTCATTGATTTCCACAGTAAAGAAAAAGTAATCTACTCTGGGCTGAGATCTCGGTGTGTGTGTGTGTATGTGTGTGTGTGTCTGTGTGTGTGTGTCGGGTGGGGGGCATGCGTGTGTATGTGTGTGTATGACTGGAAGAGTGGTCTGAAAACAGTATTTTAAAAGCCTTCCACCCACATTTTACAGGCTCCTCACATATCACTCTAAAACCACGACGGCAGATTATAATTGCCCAGCAAGTCAGGAGCGAGCACTGCCCCAACGGGAGCCACGGCCAGACACACTTGTTTTCCATTTCTCCAGCTCTGGAAGGTTTCAGGTCAGGTTTTGCTGCTACAACTCCAAATTGCTTTCCCGTGAGCTGGTACATGACATTTTTCAACCAGCACACAGGAAGAATACGCTATTTTCCTGGGAGAGCAAGTCACACGGGTGAGCACGAACTGCATTTGGCCTCTGATTTTAGGCTGCGCCGCCTGATAATCAAAGACCTTTTAATGACGCTGCCTTTAAAAAATATACTAGCACCTTCTCCTGCCTCACTCCCTGTCAACTGAGGTGCATATTTATGTGCTGCTGTTATAAATATCTGTCAAAACGTCCAGAGACGACGTCGTTTCCTGACTTGCGGTCAGCCCCAGAGACACGTCACCTTAATCATGAAATACAGCCAGTAATTCAGCATCAGCTGTTATGTGTACTTTTCCTGCAGATATTTATTTCACTGGTTTAGTAGTATAATTTTCAAATTGGCTGTAGCGATGCTAACGTGACACAGGATAACTGATTAAATCCTGATAATGGATAGCAAGGACGCTAAATGCTAAACGGCGTGCAGGGAAGCACTTCAGGTACAAGACTGAATATCAACTGAAACGTCAAATGGAGTGAGACCTTCACAGCCCTCAAAAGTTACAGCATTCACAGCAGATAATGAAACACAAAAACCAGAGGAAATATTAACCCCCGCAGCACAAACACAGGAGTTTCACAAAGCAAATGGAACGCTGCAAAATAGCCAAAATATTTGCAGTGCTGAGCAAGCAGTTGACAGTCGCGGTTGACGCTGACGTTCCCAGCTGTTGGCCGTCTGTTGCACTTGTGACCATCAGCATTTCAAGACACTTGAAGGAAACGAGAGATTAAACCACGCGCAGGTCCAAATTCTGGACCACAGGCTCATCGCAAAGGTATAAAACACAGTATAAGGGGCGTGAACGCCGTCTGAGGGGGAAACCTCATGAATTTTACTCAAATCAACATTGTTTCAGGGCAACGTCACTGCTAATAAATCAATTGCGTCTTAACTCTTGCATGGCATGCATTTTTATTTTCTCTTTGATATTTAGGCTAATTGGCACTTGATGAGTGTAAAAACAAATAATTCTCTTTTTCACATGATGTGGTTGTGGTTAGTTATAATGTCCACATGTGAGGCCATTTAAATTTTAATAAAACACAATAACGTCCTCGCAATCGTATAGACAATCAAAAATGTGACGTCCACACATGTGGACGCCAGGTCCTAGGAGGCTACGGAATGTATTTATTTTCTCTCAATTAAACAGCTGAAGCTGCTGTGAGTAATTACAGGGAGTTTGGTTTGATGTCAGCCCAGAGGAAAAATGCAGAGGTCACGTAAACATGTAAGGAGAGTTAAATAATGACTTAAATTAAGGGAAAAGTAAAGTAAAAAAAGTAAAATAAGCTGTATGTTAAAGTGGAACTCCAGGAAACTGTGTTTGCTGTGAATCCGGGAGACGAATATTTTAATTAATTAAAAAAAATAAATAAATAAAAAAAGGGGGCTCAATGTGAGGCTCGCTGGTGAAGTCTTGTCAGTAAAGACAAAATACAAAGACACAAAATATTTTTTTTAACCTTGGTCGTCAGAAAGACCACATTTATTCTAATCTGATGCCTGCAAAACATTCCAAACAAGTCATGACAGAAGCAATTAAAGACCGTCGTTGAAGTTGTAGAACAACGAAGGAAATAATTTGAATAGTTCCTCTCGCCCACCCACGCAACTAATTGTACTGATTCTGTATCTGGAAACTGGAAACCCGTGTAGGTGGCTGTTTTCCTTAATGCCAGGCTGCCAGTGTCAAAGGTAAACAGTTTAATTGGCAGCAGATTAGTGTTGGAGTGGTCTTTTCCCGGGTGAGACGAGGTTCACGTCTCTCCGGAAGAGAAAGCGTCAAGAAAAAAACCCAACTGCATCTGGAAACATCAGAGCACTGAAATGTGCTGATGCAATTTGGAAAACTGCGTTCTGAACCGGAGCCACAGCTGATGATGTAGCACAAAGTTCAAAAGCCTGCAGCTGTGATGGTCGTGTTTGTACCGAGGGTCACTCGCTCATTAGGGCCAAAAGTTTTTAGCTGCATACAGATGCAGTGAGAGCCCAGCTGGCTCACAGGTGGGATTTGAAAACTCTCCACAGCTACTTGATTGATCTTTCTGCAATTCTGACCTGACTCCCACTGAAAATGTGCAGAGAATTTTGAGTTTTTTTTTTTTTTTTTTTTTAAACTGCTACAGATTTACAGCGTGCGGCTAACAGAGCCATAAATATAAGTAAAATGTTAGCTCACAGTGCATTTCATGCAATTAGAAGTTTCAGGTCAGGTTATAACCAAATTAATCAAGAAAACGAAAGTTATGCCCAATTCTGTTGATGTACTGGAGACATTGGAATTAGCATGCTAACTGCATAGCATCCGAGTGTTTTTGTAGCTCATCTTTCACCCCATGAGATGATGTCTGGAGGCCCGCCGTCTCCTGCGAGTCACATGGTCGCCCTCAGCTGTTTTCACCTTGTTCTTAACACGTGTCAGGAGAGTGAGGCTCCATTTTAAATCCAAGGTTGATTTATGCTGCTTTTTCTCTGCAGGCTACACTATTCTCTTCAACTCTTCTTCAACGTGACGCTGTTGTGAAGCACACGCAGAGCGGAAGATCGGAACATGGACATCACATGCATCCTGGCACGTGAAAATATCAGCGGTACGGTGACAGTGCAGTGGAAAAAGAGAATTTCAATAAAGTATAAAGCATCTGAATCAAGACTTCCATCTCAGTCCTTCAGGTTGAGGAGGGATGAGCTTCTTTCAAGGTCGCAAACATTAATGATCATAGCTGAAATCAAAATTCCATGAATTTCCACGCCTGTAAATGGCAGGCTTTGATTCTCACCCTGAAGGCTCGCCGATCCTCGATTGTCTTCACTTACTCTATGTGTAATCAATAGAAGTCTCTAACCGCATTCCCAGCAAGAGTTCAGCAGTTGTTATCCGCTCAGCCCCCATTCCGATCACACCTGAGCCCAGATCCACCTGTGGCGAGCCAAGGGCCGGCGTATTCAATCAAAGCAGCTATTATGCCACCGCCGCGAGTGGGCCGAGATCATTAACTCACAATAAGAGACTGTGACGATATTAGGCCTTTGATAGATGGCGGGATTTTCCTTTGATGGCACCTTATCATTTCTGTTTATGTGAAGGAGGAAAAACACACACAAAGAACTGAACCACAGCAGCGTCGGGCGCAATGCACAGAAAGTAATATATTAGTTGTTACTCGAAAAAGTAATGTTGCTCTAAATGATTCCATTCAGCGTCCGTCCCAGCCCAGCCGAAGCTCAGCTTCCAGGACGGGCTGTGAAATCCAGGTAATTTTAATCATCTTTGCCTCCGAGTTTCTGTCGCCTCCGTCTGATATTTTCCAAATTATCTCCCTGAAAGATGGAGTTGGTGGAAATGAGAACGCAGCCAGCACACGCAAGCTCCTTACCCCCCCTCTGCTGTCAGCTCAGAGCCGGCTGTGGCTGCAAGGAGGGCTTCATCCTGGGGAGGGAGGGCTTCATCCTGGGGAGGGGTTCATCCTGGGGAGGGGTTCATCCTGGGGAGGGAGGGCTTCATCCTGGGGAGGGCTTCATCCTGGGGAGGGGTTCATCCTGGGGAGGGAGGGCTTCATCGTGGGGAGGGCTTCATCCTGGGGAGGGAGGGTTTCATCCTGGGGAGGGCTTCATCCTGCTGCCTTTTAGCATGGCTGATTTCCCAAGAGGGAGCAGATTTACCTTTTTTTTTAAGCCAAGTAATAATTCATTACTTACACACATAATTGTCACTATTAATAATAATAACATTATGTGCTCTTACGATCAAATAACTGCCTCAAATTGTAATTTCCATGGAATTACAGCGTTATTTTCAAATCTCTACTCCAATTCACTTTATTTCCCTCATTTAACCAGGAATTACAGATCCTCGCTGGGACGAAAATGTCACTTCAAATGCAAACTGTGCAAAAATGCAGCAGATGCATGAGAGGAAACAAGCCTTTTCCTGTCAGATAACCGATGTAAATATGATGGAATATGGTTTTTGTTGTTAACCTGGAAGACCACAGGTAGAGACAGGAATTAAATGAAAATGTAGAGGTAATTACAGTGACTTACGGTAACTAGTCTGCTGATCTTTAGAGAAGCTTTTAAAGCTGCCCAGAGTGATCGACTCAGAAGTTTCAGCTCCTTCTGCAGACGCGCACACAGAAAAAAAAAAAAGCAGCCGCATTTTGAAAAACCTTTTGCCTAATTCAGTTTGGTCCTCGTGCAGCAGCATCACAAAGACATTTAAAAGACATCAAGCAGCGAGACGCAAAGAAAAGAGCACTCCCATTAGAAACTGAACCCTGATCCTCTGCTCGGACCTGAGACTTGGTGATTTGCCCAGTCTGTCATCAAAGCTCTGATTCCCATCAGAACAGCTTCTATGTCAATAACGTGGAAAAACACGTTGGAAAAACATCATGTGATGCACCAGGTATCACAGAGACATCTCTGTGTATTCCAGGGGGGAGAGAGGTGAGTGTCAGTCACATGACATGCTTCTGCTGGCTCTGTGGGACGGACCCGGGTCTCTGAGAGGGACCGAGATCTGCTGGCCCAAAAAGGAAGCAGCAGCAGGAGACAAACCAGTAGAGGTGATAGGACTGGTCAGCCTGTTTGCTGAACAAACAGGACTCCTGCAGAGAACTGCACACTGATGCTTATAAACACACACGCGGAGGTATAAGGTGTATGACCCTGTGATTCAGCACCTCACCAGTGCTGCTTCACATGATTGTTGCTGAACATCCTGGACCCCTTCATCCAGCAAATGTGCTTCCATTCCCAGGGCTATGTGTTCTCTATGAACTACCAATAACAAAGCTTGCACGTAATATTTTGTAATAGCTGATTCACATCCTGTCGTCCTGAGCGTGCTTGCTAATTAATGACCTGGTACGAGAGCATTTTCTACCCCCTCTGGTGCAGCTACAGCTCCATGCTGCTGATATACTGATTTGTTGCCATAATACATTTGCTTCCTGTAAACTAATTTAATTTCCACTGCTGAAAGCCTCCTAATGTTGCTGTCACTTTGTGTGTAAGCAGCAGAGGCAACACTGCTAATTTCCCCCTCTGTCTTCGCTGCGGCGGCTTGAACCATATGTCTTGTGTCGGGCATCTATACCTTGGCATACGCACACGAGAGAGCACACTCACCCACCCACACACACAGACACACACACACTCTCCCCAGTAGCCTGAAGACAGCCCAGAGCACCTCCAATTAACTTGCAGAACAAAAATTGCAAGCTCCTTGTTCTAGAAATTTTGTGAGGCTTTAAAAGGAGACCACAAAAATAGGTCCCTTTAGGGGAATATTAGCCTGAAATGCGTCCACGTGCACACGCACACGCACACGCACTGAGACTTGTTTGATCAGAATCTTACCT